>PVIA01011143.1:0-46702 GCA_004024845.1 Tonatia bakeri
GGGGGGCACTGGTTACCAGTTCTTTCCAACCTGCTGTTTGTATCCCAGGTTCTGGCTTTCACAGTGATCTTCCCCTGCAGTATCCTTTCCTCCTCCAGGTGATAAATGCAGAATGCTTCCCTGCTCCTGGTGGGGGCTGGGATTGCAGGGATGCTTAAGTTTTAAAGGAGCATCCACTTCTTGACTCTGTGTTGTGGGTGTCCCAGAAGCACCCCAAGACAAGAACTGCTGTGCAGGGGTGTAAAGGATCACCAAGCAAGACTCTCCTGTAGGCAACTGGAGCTCCATCCTCCCGGGCACTCCAGGAGCCGTGTGGAACATGACTGCACATGTCCCACCCAAGGCGGGAGGGAGCGGGGCACTCTTCCTCCATTGGGGGTGCCATCGGACGAGGGGTCCTGCCAGGGTGCGTTTGCTCCTTGGCACTTCACTGGGTAAAGACTAGCAGTCAGAAGTCAGTGGTGGGCCTGCATGGGGATGGTGAGAGCCACGGGGCCACGCGTGGGCACCAAGCGTGTCTGCTACTGTCACACCACTAGTACTAATAGCTCCTGGTCTGTCCCCAGAGCTTCACTGTTTATGTAGCATCTCCTGTGATCCTCGGACATCACCAGCCAACGTTGGAACTACCTCCGCCTCATGAGTGAGCAAGTTGAGACCTAGACCAGGGAAATAAATGCCTCATTAATAAGTGGCAGAAAGGGGCCAAATAGCCGGGTCTTAGGCCTCTAAAGCCAAGAGAACCTGCTCTGGAGTGAGCCGAGGTCCTGGGTCCAAATCTTGATTGGCCTCTTCGTGGCTTCGCCGTGTCGAGCTATAGGCTTCATTCATTCCTCTTTGGCTTCAGTTTTGTCCTCTGCAAAGTGGGAACAAGATCAGCATCCCCCCCCCACCCCCAGAGGCTGTGATGGGAAAGCATGGAAGGTGGAAACTTGGGCGTGGCGGGATCAGACTTTTAAACTCCCTCTGCTGCCGCTCGGATGCTGATTGGAGCTGGCCAGGGAGGGCAATGTCCCCGTAGAGATGACCAAAGATGACAGGCTGGCTTGGGGCAGGACAGTGAGGTGGGCAGGGGAAAGCAGCTCCCTGTGGGTCCCTGGTGAGGCAGTGAGAGGGTCGAGGACAGCCTCCATCCCGGAGGCTGGGGCTGGGCCCGTCCCAGGGCCTCGCTGCTGAACACAGGTCCACAGGACGGGAGCACTCAGACTAGCCTTGGCTGCTTTTCGTGCTTGTACTGCGTTGTCTCGCTTTGCGCTGGTGTTTGCAGCTTTACCGACGGGTCCACAGGGAAGGCAGAGAAGATGCCTCCATTTGCAGAAATTTGGGTGGGTTTTCCCAGGATGGGATCACCCCGACTGGGTCCCAAATGGAGGAAAGGGCACTGCTGACCCCTGAGGCACCTGCCCTGTGGCTGGCGCTACATGGAGGAAGGTAGGCAGGAGGCTGAGAGTCTGGGGCAGACAGACCTTCAAGGGCTTGGAGCAGTGGAGGAGGAGGAGGAGGAGGGAGGGAAAGAGCTGCGGAGGGTGCACTGAGGCCCAGGGAGGTGGGGTGACAGCCAGGAACTCGGGCTACCTGGATCTCAGCTTCTTCCTCTCATTCTTCCTTTTTTACTGTTCACTTTCACCCATTTATTTAAATTGGGGGTAGTTGCTAATTCAAAAGACACAAAAGGGTATATATTGAAACGTCTCCTGGCTGCACAACTCTGCCAGTATATTTAAAACCTTGGCTTGTAGACTATAAATGGGCGAAGTGTATGGTGTGTGAATTATATCTCAATAAAGCTGCTGAAAAAAAGAAAGAGCAAACCGCCCCCCGCCCCCCGCCACTGCCTCAGCCATGCTGTTTCCCCAGAGACAACCTGTTTCCTTCTGCGGCTCCCACTGCTTCTGCAGACTTTGGGGAGAATGCCGGGTAAAAGAAATTCAACACCGCTGCGTTGAAGGCAGTGAAACTCTCTCTCTCTCTCTCTCTCTCTCTCTGTCTCTCTCACTCAACAAGAACCTACTGTGTGTCAAGCATGCAAACATCCATCACCTGCTTCACACCTTCTAACCACTCAGTGAAGCAGCGATTATTAGGTCCACTTTCCAGGGGAGGAGCCCGGCCCAGCATCTTGGGACAGCCATCCCAAGGTCCCCCATCATGCAGGTGACTAGGTCACCTCATACAACGCCCCCCAGGACCCTCCTTTCAGAACTCCTGAGCCTCCCTGTGAGCCAGCAGTCACGGGGCCCCTCCAGGGAGACAGGCACAGGTGCCAGGACCCACAGAGCATGGGACCACCCCCTCCAACTTTTCCCCACCTTCTCACTCTCCCCCCAGCCTCCTCCCTCATTTCCCTTCTGCTTGGACTGCTTTCGTCTTGTCTCTCCCTGGAGCCTCTCCTCAAGGTGTGTTTGTTGTTGTTGTTTTAAGTAACGGCTTTTTTTGAGCTTAAAAAAAGTTTTATTGATGCTTGACTACGTTAAAAAATGGGAGGGAAGAAACAAATATCCCATACAGAAGAATTCCAAAAAATGCATGCAGCTACTCTGCCCCTAAGGAGGGGGAGCGTAACTCCCCATTACTTTAACACGGGGCACGCGGAGTGGCCTGCCTTCGAAGAGCACAGTTTGAAACAGGGAAGGAGGGAGTCATCTCACCCCAGAGAACCCTGGTGGTGTTGCTTCGGCAGGGCGATCAAAGTTAACATCATCGGTGATGTTCCAGGGATGGCATACACCCTTGGTGCTGTTTGGAGAACCACGCCGCATTTCCATAGTCTTTCCACAACCCTGGTCTACGCAGCAGAGAAATACCAGCCAGGTCCTAACTGAGGGGCATTCTACTAAGTACCTTCACTATTGTCAAGGTCACCAGAAACAGGCCAAGGCTGAGAAACTATACCAGCTCAGAGGCGCCTCAGGAGACCTGAGGGCTGAAGACGATGTGGTGTCCCGGATGGGGTCCTGGAAGACAGAGACGATGGGGACGAAACCTGGTGAAGTTCCAAAACCATCTGGACTTCGGTTAAGAACAGTGTACCAGTGCCGGCTCATTAGTTGTGACAAGTGCACCGTATTAATGTAACACGGGGCCAATCGGGGAAGCTGAGCAGAGGGTGCACAGAAGTGCTTTGTAAATCTAAAACTATTCCCAAAACAAAACTTGAGTGTTTTTTAAAGCGTTATTGGGATATAATTAACCATTTACCCCACAGTCCATTTCAGAACATTATATCACCCCCGAAGGAAAAAGTGTGCCACCCCGCCCCACCCTCCTATCCAGCCCTTGACGAACAACAATTCCCTTTCGGTCTCGACAGATCTTCCCACTCTGGCCATTTGCATAAGTCGAATCACTCGATACACGGCCTTTTGAGTCGGGCATCCTTCACTCAGTGTGGTGTTTTTCCAGGCTTTTCCACGTTGCAGCCTGTGTCAGGACTCCGTTCCTCTTCATGACTGAGTAATATTCCATCATGTGGGTGGGCCACTTTGGCCCATCCATCAGTGCCTATGTGGATGCTTTTACCTTTTCCTGTTGTGAGCCGTGGAACTGTGCACATGCGTGTGAAGGTTTTGGTGTGAATGTCTGTTCTCACCCTTCTCCAGTAGATACCAAGGAGGGGCCATTGCCGGCTCACGTGGTAACTCTAGGGACGATCATTTGAGCAATTGCCGGACTTTTCTCCAAAGCAGCTGAGCCTGTTTTCCATTCCCACTCTCTCAGTTTGCGAAGGCACCGTTTCTGGAGCTGCCAGCTCACACGTACCTTCTCATGAACTTCTCACCACAACTTCAAGTGCAGCTCAGCTGGCGGGCAGGACTCTCCCCCGATCTCCCAGGGGGGGAAACTGAGGCTCAGGGAGGTGGAGCTGCCTGCCCAGGTCCCTCAGCCTGTGTCCCAGGGTTCCCGCCAACTGCCTGGTCTCAGACCACACCACCAGGGCCCTGACATTTGGGAGGCTGAGATTTAAAAAAATGGGGGCTGTGGTAACTCTGGCATCAAGGGGACTCTCTCCCCCACCCCCCATCCCATGCCTGACAGGTGACCCTGCAAGAGCGTGTACCCCGGGGCCCAGTGCGTGGAGCAGGAAAGCCGTCAGGGGCTGTAACTGGAGAAGCCCGGTCTTGGGCTCTGTTGGGGCAGGAGGCACAACACAAAGGGTCCTTTGTCCCGCCCATTGTTCGACTTGCAGCCAACCTTGCTGCGCCCCTCAGACCTGCAAGGAGTGAGCTGGGTCTGCAGAGCAGCTGGGCTCTCTCCGTTTCTGGGAGGGGCCTCCAGGGATGCGCCAGAGGTTCCATCTGGGGGTTAGGAAGGAGTGGGGGCTGAGGAGGAGGAGGTACTTGGCGCACGGGAAACCATCCCCCTGATGTTTTTCCACTTGTCTTTTGTCCTTGATGTAAAGTCACCAGGCGCTTGCCGAAAAAGCAATCGAAACAGCCCGAGCATGAGTGTGTTTGTTCTCCCATCCTGAGCCCACAGCCGAGTCCTGCCTCTTGTGAGTGAGTCCTCCCAGGAAGTTTTTCTTGCTCGTGTACAAAGCTGTGTGGGTGCGCAGGTGTGCTCCTTTTCCACAGACCAATGGCAGCTTCCGGTGTCCACTCTTTTTTCTTTTTTCTCACTACACGATGCGCCCCGAGAACACTCACATCAGCGCAGAGAAGGTCTCCCTTCTTCTCAGCGACTGGTGGTGTTCCGTCTACATAGGCAACACCCTTAATCGGCTTAGTCTGTGTAGAACTTTTCTCGGTCTCTGCTAATCGGGATGGTGCTGAAATGAATGTCTCACGCACACACCTTCACACACAGGTGTGCGCCTGTGCTGTGGGTCCATTCTGGTGGATGGCATCACTGGGCCACACGTACTGGGCTTCTGTTTGGCTGTTCCATGGGGGTGGCTCAGGGCACCTGCCCGGAGAGGCTTGGGGCAGCCTGGATGCCCAGAAGCCCTCCGGCACAGGGTGTCATTGGCCCTTCCGCCTCCCTTTACTTTTTACTAACGTGAAATAGACCTGACCAAGGACACACCCCACGTCGGAGTCTGGCTCCACCCCATGTAACCACCACCCAGACTAAGACCCAGAACGTTTTAGCCTTTGAAGCCCACTCGGTGCACCCCGTCCAGCATCGCCCTGGTTCCTGGTCAGTACCTTTTATTCACACCGAAGTGCCTCTTCCCTTTCCAGCCTGCCTCTCATGTTGCACGGGGTGGCACGGGGTGTTTTCATGCCACTAGGAGTCGGTGCCGGAAAACTTAAAAACTAAAACTCAACCCCATGTTTTTAAGGAGAAACAAATCGGTCAGAACAAAGGTCGTCCAGCTACACCCCATGGGTCCACAGGCTACAACTGTCGTTAACCACTTCTAAATAGTTGTAAAAAAAAAACTAAAAGAAAAATTCACGGCACCTAATCATTTTATCAAATTTACATTTCAGTGCCCATAAACAAGTTTTATCGGCACATGGGCACGCCCTGCACATGCATCCTGTCCCTTACTGATTTCTTGTAACAGCAGCAGAGTCGAGTGGTTGCTCCAGGGACCCTGTGCCCACAACACCGAAAATACTAGTACCTGGGCCTTTGCAGAAAATGTTTGCTAACCTGTAATCTGAAGCATCATCACTCGTGGGGTAGGGAAGGGACTAAAGCTGCCACAGGACCCCAAATCATCTGCCCCCGGGTCCCACAGTGGGGCTGTGGAGGCCAATGGCAGGATCCCGGGTAGAATGTGCTGCAGTCTGGACCTGGGCAAGGCAGCAAGGATGGAGAAGAGACAATGAACTTGAACACGTCTTAGGGTCACACCAGCACCGTGAGTGGCTGAGAGATGTGCAGGCAGAAGGACGGGAGAAGGGAGGGTGCAGGAGCCGGGCGGGGGCGGGGTAGTCGTCAGCCTCTGCCACCCCCAGAGTCATCTCCTCCTGTACGTGGTGCAGGGGTGTGGAATGCACTTCACCAAGGGAAGGAGCAAAGGGAGAGGAAATGCCGTGTTTGATTGCATAGGGGGTGGGTGAGCAGGCAGAAGGCCCTGCACTCCCAGCACAGGGGTGGCCACCTGTGCCTGGCATTCAAGGGGAAGCTCCCGGGAAATTTCAGGATCACCTGGTCCCATTGTCCATCAAATTGAACTGAGTTGTCCGTGTGAGATTGATGTCGAGTGATGCCCCTGGATGTCTCCAGAGGTTTCTGTCATGAGTTCTCCTGGCTTCGGGGCGCAGAAAGTGCACACAGACTCCTGATTCACACCTGCAGCAGAATCCTGGTTGTACCACTCAGGAACCCCGAGTGAGTCTCCTCACACCTTGCAGGCTCGGTTTTTCCATCTGTGAAATGGGACCGTGTCCTGATCTTTTAGAACTGTTAGGAAGATTAAAGAAGACAGCATGTGTGAGTGCCAGCCCACAGGAGCCACAGGCCAAGTGCCAGCCCCCTGTGGGCTCCCACCAAAGTATCCCAAAATGGGCAGCCAGGCACGAGGCCTATGACTTGATTAACATGGAGAGTTTCCACCCAAAGAGGATGACTCTGCAGGAACAGAGGGAGACATTGCAGGGTTTGGGAGACACCACTTGTGACTCTGAGTGATGCCGCCTCAAACACTTATTGTCATATAGGAAGTTATTCAAACACAATCAATTAGGTGCCCATATTAGCATATTTTTCATTGTAATACAGCCGGAAAGAGGAGATTCTAGAGACTGTTTATTGCTGTTCTGAGCTAATATTTGTTAAAGTGATTAATATGTTGTTCAAATATCGGTGACAGGTGTGGCAGGCATTATTTATCTCCACCGGCAGGAGCCTGGGAGGGTGAGGGGTGGGAGACTCAACGAGGGGTGCCAGATAGGGGCCTCGGGTGGCCGGGGACGGGGTCCCTCTCCCTTCCCTGCTCGGGCCTTGTGCCCTCCCTCGTCCCCTGTGTCCTCCACTGTCCACTTCCCCTCTGCTGACCATTCCCCTCAGTATCAAGGACATCTCCCGCCAAAGCAAGTGAAGACCCCGAACTCCTCCTCCACCTGCTCCCCCCTTCAACACTCCCCCCTACAGCTGTTCTGATAGTTCCCTTCTCCCCGCAAAGCCAAACTTTTCAGAGGAACCCTTTACCCTCCTTTGTTCACCTTCCAGCCCCTGCTTCTCAACAATCGTTACGAAAGATGGAAAGCATATGCAGACCCTTCTCGAACAGCAGCCTCCAAAAGAACTTTCTATGATAATGAAAATAGTCTATATCTGCACTAATACTCTAGCTGAACGTCACTACTGAGCCCTTGAAGTGTGGCTCCTGTGACCGAGGAACCAAACTTTGCATTTTATTTGCTTTTCACTAATTTACATTTTAATGAAGTAACTGTCAATGGCTAGTGGCCACCGCAGTGAATCACTCAGCAGCACAGGATGATGCAATGAACACCTACAAGCCTGCCTCAGGTCTCCCAAATGTCCGCATTTTGCCACATCTACTTGCAGTGTTTTCACTGGTTAAATGTTACGGACCTGTCCCGTCTTTCTTCTGCTGAGTCCATCACTGTCTTGAAGTTGGGATCTATCGTTTCCAGTCGCATTTTAATGTTTTTCCTATACAGAGATGGATCCACCAGCTATGCAGAGCAACATTCTAATACTGTTGCCGGATGCCCGGCAACCTCGTCTGCACATGATTCTACGTCTTGCTTTTTCTGTCCAGTCTTGTTTTCCCAATTGACACAGCGCTGGTTCTTCTTCGCTGCTGCATAGTATTCCACACGGTGACCACCCCATTTGTTTTTCATTCATCTACGGAGGAGCAGTTGTGACTGGCAACACTTGGACATCTCATAACGTGACCCTTGGGCAACAAGTTCACATTTCTAAAGGATATTGGCCGCGATGCAGCAGTTAGGTTGGGTCACAGCTTTGCCTTGACGAGATGCTCCCAGAGGGCTCTGCAATACGGTCGCGCCAACTCCCATTCCCAGCAGCAGCAGGGAACCGGGCGGTGTCCGGTGGCCGTTTCCAAAGCTCTTTCCGTATTATGAATTTAATCCTCTCTCTATGTGTGTTCAAGTGTCTTTTTCTGTAGATGTTTTTGTCTTCTATTCTAACTTATATATGATGGCTCTGCTTGAAAAGTTTTTAATTGGGGGTAGTCAAATCTATGAATCTTTTTCCTTAGGGTTTAGGTTTTCAGTGCTGTGATTAAGAATCTTCCCTTATCCCTGTGTTATAAACATCCTATATTTCCACCTAGACATTTTAACATTTTTTTCTTTTTGTGTTTTGGTCATTAGTGCACCTTGAATTTGGTCATTACGTGCACCTGTACGTATGTGGTTGCATGGTTTGGAATCTAACATAATATTGTCTATGTTACATGTCTACACTGCATAACAAAGTTACACACGAGGCTGATTGTCTAAAGTCACCCACATGAATCATCTTGCAGTTACCGTGGGTCAGGAGTCCGCCGGGCACAGCTCAGCCGGAGCTTCTGCTTGCTGCAGCCCAGAGCTGCCGTCCGGGTGTTGGCTAGGGTCAGGATCTCATCAGAGGTTGGACCCGGGAAGGGTCCACATTTGAGGTGCTTGGGCTGTGGGAGGAATTGATATCCTTGAATCTGTAGGATTTGTGGAAGCTTCTTTCTTCAAAGACAGACACTGGGGGCTCCAGGAGGGAGAGAGAGATTGCCAGCAAGAAGGAGTTCTACACTGCGCCAGGTGTTCGAAGGAATGGTATACGATTTCTTTTGTCATACTCCATTGGGTAGAGGCAAGTCCCTTGTCCTGCCCACACCCTGGGGGAGGGGGCTACCCAAGGGCCTGAACACCAGGAGATGGGGTCACAGGGCCCCTCGTGCTCTCTGCCACATCATGCATATGGATCAGCATCTCCCGGTACTCTTTTTTTAAGACTTTATATTTTTAGAGCACTTTAGGTTCATGGCAAAACTTAAAGTACAGAGATTTCCCACATACCCTCTGCCTTCAGACACGCATAGCCTCCCCCATCCTCAATATCCCCCACCAAGGGGGGACATTTTTACAAGCGATGAACCTACGCCGACGTACCTCATCCAGCAAAGGCCGTTGTGTACCGTAGGGTTCCCCCTTGGTTCTGAACGTCCTGTTTGTTCGGACAAATGTACTGTGAATGGCACGGGTATCACGTTACCATACAGAGCACGCTCGCTGCCCCAGAATCCTCCGCGCCCTGCCTGTTCATCTCTCTTCCCTCCCAACCCCCGGCAACCACTGGTCTTTTTAGCGTCTCCCCAGTTTTGACTTTTCCAGAATGCCATAACGTTGCAAGCCTATTATAGGAGGTTGCCTTTTCAGATGGGCAGCTCTCACGCCATAAGAACATTGACAGTGCCTCCATGTCTTTTCAGGCTGTGAGAGCTCCTTGCTTTTTAGTGCTGGACAACCTCCCCTCCCCGTCCCGCCCCGCCCCCAGCATTCCTCCATAGACAGCCCGCCCCCTTC
This sequence comes from Tonatia bakeri, assembly GCA_004024845.1. Taxonomy (NCBI): domain Eukaryota; kingdom Metazoa; phylum Chordata; class Mammalia; order Chiroptera; family Phyllostomidae; genus Tonatia; species Tonatia bakeri. The sequence continues at coordinate 9,456 of PVIA01011143.1, forward strand.
CCTGGGGACTGGCCACGCCTCCTTCATCGCTTGTAAAGTTTCCATGGACACGGTAGTCTGTTTCTGGGCGCCTTGGTTATCGGGGCTGTCCTCGTGGTCTTCCCGCCCCGCCCACCACCCTGCACACGCTCCAGTGAGGGGTCACCCATGTTTCCCATGTTGCTCAGTTCCATCGGGTCTTCCCAGACCTCAGCCCGTTAGGTCCCCCAAGGTATCAGGTCCCTTGGGCATCTCCTTCCCTCTTGACCCCCGCTCCCCAGGCCTGACAACCCTTGTCATGGGTCCCCAAGCCAGGTGTCCCTCCTAACTTGACGTGGGGGTCCTGTAGACGCTAACTCTAGTTTCACAGCGGGGGTCCTCTGCTCATGGACTAAATTTCATCTTTGGGTGGAGACACTCAACCCCCAACCCGGGACGAAGCCCACGTATGAGTAGCTGCTGGCCTGTTAGACTCCACCTGGAAGATTCCTGATGCCCATGCAGAACTGTGGCTTGATTTGACCTGCCCCTCCCACCCCACCCCCCAAAAAAGATTTCATCCCTGTTTTCCTCTAGCAACAGATGGCCCCTCCATCCCCTCTGGCTACCTCGTCGTCCTGCTGAAATCCATCCCGACCACCCCGCCCCAGCCACCACCACCTCTCTCACTGGAGTGTCTCCAGTAGCCTCCCAACTTCCATTCCTGCCCTCGACAGTCAATTCTCCACACGGCGGTCAGAGTAGTATTTTCAAAAACATAAATCATCTCACATCATCCCCCCACTTAAAATCCTTTCCATGGCTCCCCACTGCTCTTGGAATAGGGTCCAGATTCCACAACGTGCCCTCAATCAATAGTGGGCTGTCACCTCCTCTCCAGCCCCATCCATCACCACCCGCCCCCGCTCCCTTCTCCCCTCGTCGGACGGCGAAGAAGATCTGATTATTTCTCTAAGGGGGAGACTTTGGGGGTGGTCCAAGTGGTCTGGGGGAAAGGTGCCAAATTCTCCCTCTGAGTGGCAGGGCCCGGGCAGGACCACGAGCCCCAAGGAGGTCAGGTTAAACGGCACTATTTACTTTAGTTCTCTCCAAAGTGTATTTTGGTGGCGGGAGAGAGTTATGAATAAGCTCTTAATTCCAGCAAGGGCGTGGGTCAGCTCTCCGGCAGCGGCGTTTATTGACATTCGTGTCTGAGCCTTTGCCCGGTGCCCGACTCCGAGGGGCCTGTCTGTGCATGGGCTGGCGGCCCCAGCTCACCTGGGCGGGGGCCGGGCCTACCTGCGGGCTTTCTCCAGATGGACCCCAGGGTGTCAGCTTTTCCACTGCTGGGAATCAGGGGTTTGTGCCTCTGGGAGAACTGCCCTGAGCTGGGCGGGACCCACACCCCTCGCCCAGGAGAGCCCAGAAGCCAGATGCCACCCACAGAACTAGGTGGGTGGGAGGCCAACCAGTAGTTTGACAATCACCTGGTCAGGCCGTCTGCTTATGTTCTCACTGGACCGAGGGAATCCATGGGCCCCGGGAGGAAGCAAGCTGGGCTCATGGGTCCACCGGCTATGTAGCTTGAAGCCAGGCAGGGTTCCCTGTTGAGCCTCAGTTTCCCCATCTGCCTTATATTCCTTTATTCTACAGACAGAGAGGGAAGCACAGTTGATGGCATCCTACATTGTCACAGAGGATGGTGGCATTTTTGAAAAGGAGTATCTGAGAACACTTTCTTAAGTGTTCAGAAAGCGCAGCTTGTACAGCATTCTCAAAAGAGCAAACCTACGGAGCTGGAGAGGGGAACAGTGGTTGCCTGGGGGTGGGGCCAGGGTAGGGGGTGGGCCCAGCTATCCAGGGGCAGCTCGAGGTGCCCCTTCATGGTGATGGAGCAGTTCTGGAGCTTGATTGTGGGGGGTTGTCAAAGGCATCTACACGTGGCATCTAGTTGTACAGAGCCACACCCACACAAGTTCATGTGCAACCTGACGAAAAGGCAGTAAGGTCCTGTGGTCTAGCTAATGGTTCTGTACCAGAGTCAAACACCCGTTTTGGAGATTGTGCTGTATCTGTACAAGATGTCACCATTGGGAGACACTGGGAGAAGGGTGACACAGAACTCTGTATTATTTTTGCAACTATTATTTTTGAGGCTGTAAGTGCAAAATAAAAAGGTTAAAGGAAAAGTTCCGGAAAGTAGATTCACGTGCCCAAGGCCACACAGCAAACTGAGAGCTCAGCCAGAGTTAATGCCCAGGGGTCTTGATTGCCAGGTTCTCTCTACTCTCCCACAGAAAGACAGAGCGGGGTCAGCATGCAGCAAAGTAATAGGCAAGTACAGCGATGGCTTGAGGGTAGTTACAACTGTACTAGCAGTAACCGTAGCAATAGTGATGACAGCTTCCATTCACTAAGGATGGCCCTCAGGCCAAGGGACTTTTGGACAAGTTTTTATATATGTTCCTCCCCCTCCTTACCATAGCACTCCAAAGCCGCCCCTACTGTGCAGATGGTAGACTGAGGCAAGATCCCAAGATCACACACACAGAAAGTGATATAAAGGCTGGGTTTAAACCTCCCAGCGCCATCCTTCCATCTGTCCCCCGCAGAGGCCAAACCCCACAGGACTTTGCCTCATGCAATGTCCCCATTTGAAAGTTTCCAGCCAGATCTGACAGCCAGGCTGAGACTCAAGCCTCACGCCCGGCATCAGCTCCCACGGCATGCCTACTCTCTGAGAAGGGCCACCCAGAGCAGGACAGCAGGGGACCTGTGACCCTGCTTTGAGATCCTGGGCAGCAGGCCAGGGGTAGGTTTGGCATTAAGCAGCCCATCCCATTTCACCCCTGCCCAGGAGCCATGTGAGGGAGGTCAAGGGCAAGGACATGAGGTGTCCAAATAAATAAATGAACCCGTAGCCATTGGAGGAGGGAGGGATGCTGTAAGAGGCTATAAACACAGCAAAGGCCATGTAAAGAGAGAGCATTGGCCAGGGATCCTGAGGTCACTGGTCCCAGTCACGCATCTGCCACCATGGGCAGGGGGCCTGGGCTGAGCACGCCCCACTCGGGGCCTGGGCTGAGCACGCCCCACTCCGGGCCTCAGCTCTGGAGGACCCTCCTGCTCAGATTTTACACCTCCCCTGGGTGGGGATGCTTCCAGCAACTTGGACAGCCTGACCCATCATGCAAGTGTGGCCTGGGTGGTCTGCTCCTACTGAGTAGGACCCTGTATTCACGTCTCGTGGCTGCCACACACATCGCCGCAAGATGGGCGGCTGGCAATAACAAATCAATTCTCTCGTAGTTCTGGAGGCCGGAAATCTGAAGCCAAGGTGTCAGCAGGGCAGTGTCCCCTCAAGGGCTCCAGCGGAGGACCCTTGCTGTCTCTTCCAGCTCCTGCTGGCTCCAGGTGTTCCCCGCTTGTGGCTGCATCACTCCAGTCTTCCTCCACCTTCCCACGGCTTCTCCTCTCCTCTACCCGTTTCTTCTCTGTGTGCCTCTTAGAAGGACACTTGTCATTGAATAAGCGAAAATCATCTCACCTCAGAATCCTTAACAATCACATCTGCAAACACTTTTTGACCAAATAAGTTCATAATCACAGGTTCCAGGGACTAGGATGCGGACACCTCTTTGGGGCAATGAGGTGGGGCGACATCATGACCTTCTCCTGCTTCAACCCTGAGACCGCCCACCCTGGCCTGGCCTCCACTTTCTGTGTCCTCTCGTGCCCTCTGCTCCTGCCCCAGGGCCTTTGCACATGCTGTTTCCTCAGCCTGAGATACTCCTTCCCCTACTCGTCACTGATTCTTAATCTCTCAGCTCAGATGCAGTTCCCCGGAGATACTCCTCCAAAGCTTCATGTTGGGCCAAACCCCGGCTGCAAATCCTTATAACACGCAGGACCCTCCCTTGTGGGGCTCGTCATGGTTATAATTCAAGCTGCATTGTGGGACTCAGTGATTTGTGTCGGGCAGGCAGGGTCGACGTCTCCATCGGGCACAGGAGGGCCCTGACTGCGTTCATAGTCCCACACACATGCTCTCGTTTCTTTTTAAATCTGAAAAATATATGAACATAGTCCAGCCTGGAAAACGACGCAGTCATGAAATACATTTTTTTTTTTTTTTTTGCTCGTTATGGTTGGAAAGGACCGTAGGGCACAGGTTGAGGGCTCGTGAAAGTCATCGTGCAGCTCTCTGACAAGGATCATGCTCCCAGCACCGGGCACAGCCCATGCACATAGTAGGTGCTCATTAAGTGTCTACCACTAAAGGGAGGAGAGGGCATGAGAGGGTCCTGACAACCCTCTCGACGAGCTCCAGGACCTGGGTTCAACTCCTATTTTCTTTCTCACACTTGGCCTTGGGCAAACCACGCCCCTTATGTAGACCCGTTTCTCCCTATCTATGGAATGAAAACAGCCACGCTCACCCTCCAGATTTATCTCATTCTTTTCCTCTGCTCAGGAGAGACACAGGGCTGTGCCACAGCCTGGCGTGGTGGCTGGCTCACCAGCAAGGGTCATCACAGGTATTTACCAGTGCTGACAACACACCAGTCACCGTGCTCGGCTGCCGTCACAGCCTCTCCGTGGTCCCGTGGCAGGCGCTCTGCACCCCGTGTTGGTCCCCATTTTACAGATGAAAGACCGAGGTTCAGAGAGGGAAAGGGCCTGTGAGCAGGCACTTAGCTGGATGGAGGTCACTTGTCAGACACAGATCGCTCAGCCGGCAGCGGCCCCTGAGTCAGAGAGTGGTGGTGCGTGGACTCGGCCGGCAAGCAGCGGGCCGGGGTCCAGAGGGAGCCCTGTCTCACCACGGAGGACCTGCTCTGCCACCAGAGTGACGAGCTAGGCAGGCTTCCCGGGGGTCTGGCGCGTGGCAGGTCTCTCGGACACCGCGAATGTCCAGGCTCCACTGCGGAGCGGCAGTAGATGGAGAGACAGTGGGTGGACCAAGCCCTCCTCAAAATCACCCACTTTGAAATACGTGTCTAGATCTCCGTTTTGACGCCAACAATGGTAGTGTGCGCACTTGAGAAAAACTGTGGAATCTTGTACTTGGCTTTGGAGAGAGGAGGTGGGGAAGACAGCTCTCAGGCAAAAGGGAACCTGGAGAAAGTCTAATGGAGGGCAGAATGCGTGGGAAGGAAGAGAAGGCGAGCTTGCCTTCTCCCTGGAATGCCCCCAAGCCCTGATTCGTTCATTCTGATTTGTTCTCTGCAGGGGCCGGACGTGCAGGACGGCTGGCGGCCGCAAAGAAGCAGCCAGCATATTGGTCAGTGCCCATGTGTGGGTCCCACAGACCCAGGCTCATCCCAGCTTTGCTGCTTACTTGCTGTGCAGCCCCAGTCAAGCCACTTCCCTCTCTGGGCCTTGGTTTCCTCATTTGTGAGACAGGGCCAATATCAGATCTCCCTTGCTGGGTCCCTGGGAAGAGGGAATCAGGCCCCAGACGGATAAACATGGTCTCAGAGAGAGGCCCAGAACATGCCCAGGGGTTAGTTAGTAAGGGGCAGGCTGTTTATCTGTTTCAGTGAAAAGCCAAAGCTCTTTCTCACCTGTCACTTGGGACTGAGGACAACTAGGTGTCCTGGTCTTTGATGGAGAGGGCATCTCAGAAGGGGCTCAGGAGGGTATGTGGGAGTTTATAAAAAGGACCTCCAGTGCTGTGAAGAAAATAAAAGAGGCAGATGGTAGGGACGGGGGCAGTGAAGACAGAAGGCACCTTTGGGTGGCCAGGGAAACCTTCAATCTCGAACTGAGTGACAAGGAGGAGCCGGTCTGAGGGCAACGTGACCCACAGAGGGAATACCTGGGTCAAAGGCCCTGAGGTGAGGAAGGCTGGGTGTGTCCAAGAAACAGAAGGGAGGTCAGTGTGGCTGCAGCCGAGTAGGTGGGGCAGGGCCGGCGAGGGCGGGGGGCAGAGAGCTACCCAGAGGCCGGGTCCTGCGGGACTTGCGGGCTGTGGCAGTGTGGATCCTGTTCCGAGTGCATGGGGTCGTTGGAGAGACTAAAAAGGTCTGAGAGCTGCTTTAAAAGCACTTTGGTCCTCAGGAGAAGAGTCCATAAGGCACCGGGATGGAATCTGGGAGACTGGGAAGAAGGCTGATATCAAATGCCAGTGACAAATGGAGGTGTCTAGGACTTGGGGAGAAGGACAGTCTCTGGGGACAGGGTGGAAGGGACCTTTGGCCAGATGTGCTGGTGGGCTTGCAACAGCAGTCCTTCTGTTGCTCGTGATTCTGCGGGTCGGAAGTCCAGGCAGTCTCAGTGCGGATGGCCACGTCCACTCCACATGGCACCGCAGGAACCCACTCATAGGGCTGCATTCAGCTGGGAGCTGGCCTGGGTCAGAAAGTCCCCAAAGGTTTCACCCACATGCCTGAGGCCTAGGGCTGGCTGCTGGCTGGGGCGTCTCTGTCCCTAGAGGGTGGCCTTCTGTGCAGCAGGATGGCCTGGGCTTTCCTCCATGGGAGCTCAGGCAGCACCAGAGTGAAAGTGGAAGCTGCTGGGCCTCTTGGGGCTCAGTGCCCTTCCTCTCTACCCCCCCGAGTGACATTCTATTGGCTGAAGTGAGTCACAGGGCAGAGACCAGTAACAAGGGCAGGGAAAATAGACCCTGCCCACTGACGGGAAAGACAGCAGGTTGGGGAAGAATTCACAGCTCTTATTTGCCGACAGCTTGCACAGATAGGAGGTGGATGGATGGGAGGAGGACTCAGGACAACTCCCCGGGGTTTGACTGAACCACTGGGCAGGTAGCTATGCCGTTAATCAAAACGGGCCAACAGTGGAGAAGAGAAGGATGCGTTCTGCCTGGGCTCTGCTGATGCTGGGCTGGCCACCTGGACATCCACCTCAGCAGCCAGGGCTGCACGTGGAAGGGGAGGGAGCTCCTTCTTGCACCTCCTTCCATGTGCAATGATGCCGAGAGCTGGGTGTGATCAGCCCCACTCCAGAGATGGGAGCATGAAGCTCAGAGAGGGGAAGTGTTTTACCTACAGCCACACGGCAATTTACTCTCTGAGTTGGGATTCAAACCTCCACTGAGAAACAGGAATCTTCTCCCTCTTGCTCACCGTGGACCCAAGGGGCTGGTTGGGAAACGTTGCCTTTCTACTACAAATAAAGACATGACTGGTGTCTGTTGAGGGCTCACTGCGATGCACCAGGCATTGCTTAGTTTTCTTTTCAAAAACCAACCCTGTAAAGTAGGTACTATTATTGTCTGCATTTTACAAAGGAGAGAATAGGGGCTCAGAGAGGGGAAGTGACTAGCCCAAGGTCACAGAGCAGTCATGCTTTGGACATCGGACTAGAAGCCAGGCCTGCCCAGCCCCAAAGCCCAGCCTTCAGCTGTTTACCTTGGCCAGTTGCCACCTCTGACACAACCACACTCTCACCTTGGACCTGTGACGTGGCCACCCCAAGGACCTTCCCCCGGGGACCTTCCCCCAAGGACCTTCCCCCAAGGGCCTTCCCCCAAGGGTCTACACTGGAGGTCAGCAAACAGCCCATCGTGGGCCAAAGCCATCCTGCTATCCATTCTGAAAATAAAGTTTTATTGGAACACAGCCACACTCATTTTTTACACGTCTCATTGATGCCGCGTTCAGATGGCAGAGTTGAGGAGCACAGAGGCTGCAAAACCTAAAATATTTACCATCCAGCCCTTCGCAGGAAACATTGCTGAGCCTTGATCTAGAGTGAAGATGGTCGGATCCCAAATGCTCGTTATGAAAATGAGGAGAGAATGATGCCCAAAAGAGGAGACCTCCTTTGCTGAGTCCCCATCTCTCAGCCCCTAGCCCAGGTAGCTAGCTGGTGGGCCCCCGAAGAAACAGCCTGCTGTGCGGTGGGCCCCAGGACAGGCACACCTGGCTGGGAAGGCAAGGGAAGCTGAGACAGACCTTGTCTACTGGAGGGAAAAAAAAAAAACCCTCGTGTCTAGCTGAGGCAAGGAAAGGCCGAGAGATCTTGCCTGTTCCGACTTTTCGATCCAGCTCCTTCCAAGGCTTCAGCATGTCCTAGAAAATGTAGCCTCTGACCTTCTAAGTCACAGGGGCCCTCCAGTCCCCAAGAGAGCCCCGCTCGCATCGACTTGGAGTATAATGAAAAGTCGGTGAGAAACCCAATCTGGGGCTATCAGGTGGGCGGCCCAGCCGAGGGCCCCTTTCTCCCCAGATGGACCAGATCCCTTTTCCTCTCATCGCAGTGCATTCCGAGCAGCAGCTGGATCCTCCCAGCCGAAAATAAAAGTCCTTCACACATTGCAGGGGTTCGGGAGACTTCTTTTTTTAAAGTAAGCCCCCAAACAGCGGCTTTTCAAGCCACACACAGACTGAATCAAGCTCCATTTGTTTCCAGAAGGCCGAGGGGCAGCGGTTTGGAAAAAAAGAACCCTCTCTGAAACTCATGGGGAGGCGAAGGCGGGGTCAGAGGGCACATTCCTATTGCTAAGATGCATTGACAAGCGCCCAGGCCCCCCTTGGCCCTGCCTGGGGAAGGGGAGGGGACTGCAGCAGCCGCCTCAGAAACGCTCTCCCGCTCCCCGGAGTTGGTCACAAAGAGTGGAAGGGCGAACCCTCCTCCCTTGCTGGGCCCCCACCTCCTGAAGATTTGCCAAAAAAAGAATCTCAGGTCCCTGGAAGGAACAGAGCAGAGAGGTTTAGCCAAGAGACTCATTTTCCTTTTTGGCTGGTTTGGTTAGTCGAGTTTTGCCCCGGCATTGGAAACGGGGTTGGGGAGGTGGGGGAAGGGATGAACAATGGGCAAAAGCTGGGAGTTTTTCTTGACCATGTGCAAGAGGGGAGCCGGTGGGGCCTGGGGGGTCCTGGTGGGAGTCCCAATTTGGCTACTGAGGGCTGAGTGACCTTGGACAGCTGTCCGCACCTGTCTGAGCCTCAGTTTCTCTGGCTGTGACCGGAACCTACTCCCTGGGTGTGGACAATCCACTAAGATGGTGACCGAGGGTGAGACACGTCCATGTGGTGACACACAGGGCAGATGCTCCCAAATGCCACAGGTGGAGGTGGGTGCACAGTCTGTAGGGAGGCCAACAGAGGCTGAGGGGCTGGGGGTGGGCACCGATGGGCAGTGGGAAGAGGGCGGATTGGGGGTGGGGAGGGACCCTGTCCTGGAAAGAGGTCATGGTCAACCCCAAGCCTGTGTGAAGTGGCACCAACAGAATGAAGCTCAGAAAGAGAGCATTTTGTGGAAATCCCATTTCTAAAGGGGAAACCGAGGCAGGGAGCACTGGGGACAAGTCGATGAGTGAACTCCTGGGGTCACCTCACAGGCAGCCAGCACTGGCCTCTCCTCACTTTCTCTCCGAGGTGCTTATGCCGAAGATCCTGGTCCATCAGGTCCATCCATGTAGCGGGGGTCAGGCACATCCTGGGGCTGTAGAAAAGGGGATCCTAACATTTAGGAAATGGAGGAAGAAAGCTTGCCTCCCTGCCCACAGGAGATAGGAACTGATAGCCTATGTGTTTCGGCCTCGGTGGGGCTCATGGAACGGGTGGGAAGTATGGCAGAGGGTGACAATCCACAATGCAGAATAAACTCGGGAGTAAACCTGCCATGGGCCGCTCGGGCTGGTGCAGCCCACGGGGGTTTCAGCTCCAAGTGCCCTGTAGGCAGCACACACCCAGGAGCCACTCCTGGGGGTGCAGAGGGGCAGGCAAACAGCGGGCCGGGGAGTGAATCTGAGAGCTGCATTCTGTGTGGAGGGCTGTCTACCTGTTCGGAGTGACGTCACTGACCTAGTAACCCTCCGGGCGGGCCCCACGGGTTTTCAGTTTTACAGATGGGGGTGTGTACTGTGCCTTGAACCTCCACCTTCTAGACCCAGGCTCTCCAGTACAATCACGGAAGCTACCTTGGCCACTGCGAGCCTCAGTTTCCCCATCAGCCTGCCCCATGGGACTTCTGAGAGTGCTGAGTCCCTAGGGAAGCCCTGAGCTGGCCAAAGGCACCACCATCAGGTCCCCCTTTCTCTTCTGTGTCCGCACACCCTCCTGCTTCTGCCTCACTTAGCACCAGATGACTGAGGATTTCCTTCAGCAGTTAGGTGTTTGGAACTTGCCTCTGCTGACAAATGCTCAGCAACCAAGTTCATTGTGCTTGGGGAGAATAGTATAGCAGCTCTTCCAGGGACTTGAAACCCCACAGGATCAATGAGATATCTTATTTCATCCAGCAAAATTCTCGAGTTTGGCAATGGAGAAAAGGCCCAACAATAGGTAATCTCAGCCTGTGGTTGCTTCCTGCGTGTCATGGCACACAGGTGCCCTGCACAGCACCTGGGCCTGGCCTGGCTCACTAGACACAGCTGGCCCCCGGTGCTCATAGGGAAAGACTCTCCCACCAGCCACCCCTCCATGTCCTCAAATCAATGCTCCACCCCCACGCACAACAAACCTGGGTTCTGCCTGCTGGACCAATCCCATTGCCTCAGTCTCTAGCTGTGGGTTGACCCTTCCACCATAAATCTCCTCCCACCAGAAATCCTGGATGGCTCAGTCCACTTCAACTCCCCATCGGCTATCTCTGGGCCTCTGTCTGTGGGGACGATTACACATTGGGCTGGTAGGGGGTCTCATGACTGGAAAGTGGACCCTGCTCCTGGGTGGCTCTGGGGATCAGTACCGTGTAAAGGGCTCCCAGGAGATCCTGATGATGGCCGAGGACCGGGGGAGTGTGGAGGTAACACCCTGAAAAACAGCTTCACTGGCCCATGCTGGTGAGGCCGAAGTCCACATCTTTCATAGTTTGCAAGATGCTTTCCCTTCACGAGAGCTCCGTGGCTCTGCTGAGCAGTCTTGCAAGGTGGGGAGGCCAGAGATTCTTCTCCTCACTCAATAGAGGAGGATCCTGAGGTCAGAGCGGACCAGGACAAGGCTGGGAAGGGAGCTGGGCAGGAGATAGAGGCAGCTGGCAGAAGCCTTGACTCGGAGGTCAGGCCGGTGGGGAGCAAATCCAGATTCAACTCCAGATTGGTTGTGTGAACTTCAACCATTGGCTTAACTGCCCAGTGCCTCAGTTTCTTTATCTGTCCAATGAGGATGCCAATAAATCCCTATATCCTGGGGCTACTAGAAGAAATAAATAAGTTGATAAACATAAAGCACCTAGAACAGGCCCTGGCACGTGGCAAGCGGGAGAACTGTTGGCTCTTACCATCATCATCACCATCATCATCATCATCATCATCATCACCATCATTATCGCCACCATCAGTTTCGCCACCATCACCACCATCACTCGCCGGCCCTGCAGCCCACCAGCAATGGGACCTTAGGTAAGTCCCTTTTCCTCTCTGAGCCTCAGCTCCCGCATCAACAGAATCATCCTTCACGGCCTCTAACAGCTCTGTGTGTCCACACCTCCTGCTTCCACACTCAGTGCACAGCCAGAAAGTGGGGAGAAACGGGGACCCTCGGAACTCTGCAGCAGCCCACCTTGTCCTTTTCCCTTCGGGGTCTCAGCATCCCCATCTGCCAGGCGAGGAGGTAGGGTGAGGAACACTCTGAGAAGCACGAGGCCCACTCCTTGCCCTGCGGGGGCCCAGATGCTTTGTGGGGCTCCGGGGACCCTGGGTCATCAGCTTCAACTGCCCTTCTGCGGTGTCCCAGGCCCAAGATCAGGGAGGGGTGCAAAGGATGAACTCCTCCCAGGCTGGGTCAAGGGAGCCTGTGTGCCACGTCCTGACCCCAGTTTCAACAGTCAGAACCCAGAGGAGAAGGGACCCCGTGTTTGCATTGGCAGCCGGGCCAGACGGTGGAAGGAATCAACACTCAGCAGAGCCTGGAAAAGTCCACTCATCCTGCAGCCGGCCGGGCAGGCCTTGCTGGGGTCCCTGCTCCACCGCCCGCTGCCCCATTACCTAAGCCCGCACAAGACATGACTGCATGGTCCGGGAGTGAGGGCGTGAGCAGCTCAGACAGGGCGCCCATTCACGGAGCCACCCCCAGCCCGGCTCAGACGTGGACCTGAGGGGGCCTGCAGCGAGGGCTCCTCTCCCTGCCCGTGCACTCGGAGGCCGTGGGCGCCAGGCACAGAGGACACCTGGCTGAGGGAGAGGACGGGACAAACCTGGCAGGTGCCCTGCAGAGCTCACAGGGAAAGACGCTGTCATGGGGAATGGGAGGCCCAGGGTGAAGCAGGAGCAGGAGCTGCATGTCCCTCCCCTGAGCCCTGGGAACGAGGCCTTCGGTGAAGACCTTAGGGGAGCACGAGGCTGATGCCCCCAAGGAGCCTGTCCAGCTTTGGGGAGGATTGCAGAAGTCAGAAAGGGACACTGGACCTGGCTCTTGAAGGACAGAGAGGAGCTGACCCCTCAGACAAGGAAGAGGAAGGTCCTCCAGGTAGACAGAACTGCGTGGGCAAAAGCTTGGCTGTGGGCAGTCTTTAGGGCAGTGAAGCAGGCCCGAGGCATCACGTGGTGTCTTTGAGTGTGAGGGCGTGGGGCAAGCAGTTTCCTCCGTGGCGACAGCCACTGCCCACTCCTCGGGTGGGGCTGTGGGGCCCTGTGGCCTGAGCAGCTGGCTCAGGGTCAAGCCTCCTGGAGGAGAGCCTCAGCACCACCCCTTGCCATCTGTGAGACCTCGGCTAGCAGGTTTGCCTTGCCTCGGTGTCCACATCTGTACGATGGGCACGGCCAGTGGGTTGCTGGTAAGGGGGACTGTTCCAGATTCGTGGTAAGCACACACAAGTGCGTGGCTCTTCCTTCTATCTAGTTGAGGGCTCCCTCCCAGATGCACTGTGTGGGGGTTAGTTCTGCCCCGTGGGACCACCCCCCCTTGCCTCTCTGGCCCTCAGTCTCGTCGTCTCTGAGATAAAATTGTCGCCTCTTCCCTTATCATCCTCATTGCACTCATAGTGGTTCCCTGGGGTGGGAAGCTGGAAGGTCCCTAGCGGATAGAGGAAGTTTTATTATTAATGGGGTCCCAGCTGGGGCTCTGGGTTCAGACCAACCTGGGTTCGAGGTCTCACGGCCAGGCGCTTCTTCCTTCTGCACCTCAGTTGTGTCGTCTGTAAAATCCAGGCCTTTGCCACGTCTGCTTCGCTGGGTCAGGCACAGGTGAGTGGGCCTAGCCCAGAACCACCTTCCGGGGCGTTCAGTCCCCAGACCACCGGGCACCACCCAGAACACTGTTATTCAGAGTATGCATTTCTGACAGGTTCCCAGGTGATACTAACGCTGCTGGTCTGGGGCTCATGTGCAGGGGACCTCTGTCCCGGGCGTGCCCAAGCTGAGTACCACGCCTCTCTGTTTTGCAGCTCCAGTCTTGCTCTTAAAAAGTAATAACAGCAATAAGATTCCTCCTCCTGTTAGTGTGGACATAGGCCTGGAATTTGATTCGAACCCTTGTGCCCAGGGCTTGGCCAGCCCCGGGCCCCAGGCTGGTGTCACAGCCCCCGGGGTCAGCAAAGGCAGTCGCTGGCCTCCCCAGGACGCCCCCAGCTGGCCTGCCAGCACCCCCTAGTCCTGACCTTGCAGGCACTGAGGAGGCAAAACAATTAGCTGCTGGGAAGATGTGAATGGGTCTCAGGTCCCAGCCCGCCCACCTGCCGCTCCATCCTCCCAATCCTTGCCCTCCACCCCCTACCCCCCAAGACCCCTGAAAAGAAATCTGAGCTGCGCCTTTCATCTCTCCTCCCTTTTGTCCTGCCCAGGGTGGGGCTGTCATTGGAGCCTCTCCAGCGCCCAGACAGGCTCAGAGACCCTTCCCCAGAGCCATCCCTGGAGCTCCCTCCTTTCCCTAGGCCATGTGGCTTCCAGTAAGGAGATTCCGACATCATCTATACTCTCCCCTGGGGCCCAGGCCAGCTTCCTGGGGCTGCGCATGACATCCTGGGCCCCAGCCAACAAACTCGGAGGCTGGGGCCCAGCCAGGAAGGGGATGCCTAAGGAGAACGGAGTGCACTTCAGTAGGGAGTGGTGGGGACTATTGGGAGTGGTGGGGACTATGGCAAACTGTGGCCTGTGAGAGGCTCTCCAGCTCCAGCTGGCAAGTGCCAAACAGGAATGTGGAGCCAGACCACTCATTTCTTAGTTTTTTGAGAGAACCAAGTAATTTAGATTCTTTTTTTTTCTTTTTTTTTGAGTTGCTGACTTTCCAAACCCTACAAGGGCCAAAAGGAAAATATCTGAGGCTGGGTTTGGCTAGGGAGGCCATTGTTTGTGACTCCATCCCAGGGTGGTGTGTGTCCTGAAGACCAGGAGTCCCATAAAACTGTCCCTGGTTGAAGGGTCTTGTGGTCAAGACTGCTGGGCAACAAGACATTTTAAACCCCCTCTGGGAGTCCCAGGGGGCATTAGTGTATCAAAGGCTCTGAAGGGGTTTGTAGGAAAGAGGCACAACTAAATTTGTGAGCCCAGGAGGGCTCTGCACTGTCCTGAGACCTAGTGCCTCAGAGATGTGACCTCTGCAATGTGCTTGCTCCTCCATTCGAAGGTTCACAGGCCTCTTAAGGTTCATTTAAGCCCTGAGTTAGGGACCTTCATTCATCTGCTGAGCCAACAATAGTTATGGAGACTGCTCTGGGCCAGGCATGGCGTGAGCTCCAGGGCCCAACGGTGACACAGCAAGCATGTGTCCCTGCCCTGCCTGGTGGAGCCCATGCCTACTGGCCCCTTGTGTCCCTAGATGTGTTCCCATCAGTGATTCCAGCCTTCCCATCACATGCCATTAATGCACGTATAAGACCTTTATCAGCCAAAAGCAGGGCCTGGTAGCACGTCACAAAGACCTGGAGTCTAGCCCAATGATGGTGTGACCATGGCCAATCAGGATTCAGTCCACAAGGGCTGACTGAGCTCCTACCATGAGCTCAGTGCTGGGGGCACCGCTGCGAATAAGAGACCCCGGGACCTGCTCCCTGCTGTTATAAGGCCTCAAGTGGGGGGAAGCAGATGGAGAGAAGAAACAAAGGGGGTGGGGAGGATAACCAGGTGGTGTTGGCGGGGGGGAGGGGGGGTTAAGTGATTTTAAAATGTTTTTAAGTTTTCTGAAGGATATAAAAGACTGAAATAGAACATATAATAAACTGGAAAACCTTCTGATGTGGAGGTCAGGGAAGTTCCCCCTTAGGAGCTGGCATTTATACTGAGACCCAAGGGTGGGAGGAAGATAACCATGGAGAAGGTTTCCAGAGGTAGGGCACCTGAGGCAGGAAAGAGCCATAATCGCAGAGGAGAGTGGTGCAGGGGAGACTGGAGAGGTGAGCAGGGCTCCCATCCTGCAGTGGATATAGGCTACATGTATCAGTTAGCTAGTGCTGCCTAACAAACAACCCCCCAACCTGGTGTGAGCATCTGTATGAGAACCACCCACCACCTATTGTTAGAGCTCCCACTTCTGGGGGTCAGCGGGAGGGTGCTGTGCTCTACGCTGGGCTTGGTTCCACATGTCTGCTCCTCCTGGGACCACTGGGCGAGCCCAGGCATGTCCTTCTGGTAGTGATGGCAGAAGCACAAGGGAGTGAGTGGGAGTTGCCAAGCTTCTTGGGGCCTAGACTTGGCATTGACACCCTGCTACACTTCTGCTTCATCCCACGCCTCCTTCAAGTGGGGAAAGACATCCCACCCACAATGGGAAAGCAGAGCAAGAGGCAAGGAGAGGTAGAGGCTTAGATGAGGAAGATGACCAGGAGGTGGGGAAACTGGATGAATTCCAGAGCCATTTAAGAATGCTGCCAGTGGATTGGACACAAGGAGTAAGGGAAAGGGCAGAATGGAATCCGGATTCTGAATTTCTCCAAAGTGATGAGTGGATGAGGAAGAGGGTGGGAGGCAGGAGCGACTAGGCCTTAGGGGCTCACCACAGCCTGCTCATCCCCCCTCCCTCTTCACCATAAGATGTGAGAAGACCCCCACTCCTGACTAGCCCAGGCCCCTCTTCACCCCCACCCTGCTAGAACCCAAGCTCCCTGCGCCCACGTAGAGGGAAGACCAGACGGCCCCTCTCTGATATATGACCCCATAGCTCACAGCCGGCTGCCACTGGATGATGTGTTGTTACCATTCGTCACCTGCCTGACGGGCACCCAGCGCCAGACTTCAGCAGTTGCCCTTCACCAGGACACTTAATTATAAAGGCCTGAAAATTTCCTCTACCGGCCTGGGAAATCAAGGCTTTGTTTACCAATGGCAAGTTGGGTGGTTCCCACGGGAGAGCTGATAGATCAGAGCGGCCTGGCAGGGGCCTGATGGGGGGCCAGAGGCTTCGGGGGAGCTGTCACCTGGATCGCCACCCAGCCCTGCTCTCCGGTGCTTCACGGGAATATTATCCCGGGAGCTCTATGCCATCTTCTCCCCGGTGCTGCATTTGAATTTGCTGAACGCCAGCTCCATTGCAGCAGTAGCTCCGGGCTGGCCAGCATCTCCAAAAACGTGCTGGGGCCCCTGGATTGCAGGGCTGGCGAGCAGGCGGGCAGGCACGGCAGCACATCAAAGAAAACACTCAGGGTCCCTGCTCCCAAGGATCTGGCTTCATGCCGCTTCCGGGGTCTCGCAGTGTGGTCCCCAGGCCTGCAGCCTCAGCCTCTCCTTCAACGAATTAAGAATGCACATTCTTGGGCCCCCTCCCTGAGCTAATGAGCCAGCAATTGATTGCTGGGCGTGGAGCAGCAGCCTGTTTTAACAAGCCCTCCAGGGCATGCTCATGCATATTCACATTTCAGAGCCACTGATTAGTTCCTGTCCGGCCTCCACTTTTGCCTCTGGGCCATGGAGGCCCTAGAGAAGGACTTGACCAGGTGACCGAAGGCAGAGGCAGGGACGCTGGGCCCCAGTTTCCACACTGCCCAGATCCCTGTGTGTGAGCCCAGGCTGATGGTCGAGTCTTTCCAAGCCTCCGTTCCTCTGCTCTAAAATGGAGTTACCAATGCTCACCCAGTGAGGGGCGGTCAGGCAGGGTTAAATGAGGAATGCCGCTGGTGCCCAGAAGATGCTTGAGGTGTGGAGCCCTGCCTTGGGTCTCCCCACACTGGGAAAGTTGCCACTCCCCACCCCACAGCTGCACAGAGGGGCTCCCCCCAACAGCATGCCCACTTGCTGTAGGAACACAGTCATTCCTGTTGGTGCCCAGCTCCTGACCAGCTCAAAACCTGTGCCAAGCCAGGGGGCACCTGAAAGATTCCTGAGCAACAGTCCCTTCTTCCCATGCATCCTGTAGTCAATGCCTGAGCTGGGGAAATTGGGAGGTTTCAAGGTTGGGAGGAGGCAGCTTTAAGTGCAAGAAGAGGACTTCCAGCGCAGAGACCGGAAATGAGAAGGCAGCCCCGGCGTGCCCCGGACACCTCCGGGGCAGCGTCTGGAGCCCTGGCATTCTTGCCGCACAGCACCGCCGACACGCAGGGCCACCCCAGGCTCATCTTCACTGTCGCCCTCTCTTGGACTCTTCACCCCATCTTGAGGTGAAGGGCAGGATTCCACAGCCTATGGGGACCAGAGACGGGACTGGAACCCTGGTCTGTCTGGCTCCCTGACATCCGGGCTCTTCCAATCGAAGAGCTGCAGACAGGGAAGAGCAGGCCTCCTCCAAGGAGAAGGAGGTGTTCCTGGCTCTGTCAGACCCTGAAACAGGCGCTGCGGAAGGAGGGGTGGGAGTAAAGGCTGGACTGGGTCTTTGCCGAGTGAGAGGTCCAAGGAATGTCGTCTTCCAGATCTGGTCTCCTCAGGATGTGGGGGGACTGGGGTCAGGGCGGGTCACTGGGAGGTACAACCCTGTGGAAGGACTCTCCCTCTGGGACTCAGTTTCCCCAGGTGTAGAGCCAGAGGGTTAGACAGAGCCATCCTGCAGGTCTCCTCCATCCTTGCGTCCATGAGTTCTTCTGTAAGGTGACAACAGCCCAATGCCCATCTACAGAGTGCCAGGCACACAGCAGGTGCCTACTAAGTGCTGAAATGCTCAGGGAGTGACTGCCCTAAGTCACATAATGGAGCAGTCCACCGACCCCCAGCCCCTTAAGCTCCTTCCTCTCTCCTCCCTCTGCTGCCTCCCGCCAGCAGTGCCACCCCCACCACCGCGCTGGTCCCCACTCACCAAGGAAACTCCTCTTCTCAGCACTTGGCTTACTGAGCATGGAAGGGTCAGCTCCCTTGTGGCCCAGTGGAGAAAGTGGCTGCAAAACACCGACCTTGTGTCAACTGCAGGACCCTAACGATCTAGCTCTTAGTCTGGTCCTGCTCCCCGTTCCCAGGCTTGGGAGAGGCTCGGCCCTCCCAGAGGCCACCTGAGTGGGGCTGCGAGGGACCGAGTTTCTGCTGACGACAGCCTTACCCTAGCAAACCATATCTGTATGGCGACTGTCTCCTCCCAACCCAGATGGGGACACCCATCCCGACTGCTGGGTGGGGGGTGGGGATGGGGCCCAGTGGGTGGCACAGTGGATGTGAGCATTTACCCAGTCTTTGCAGGAAGGAGGTGAGAAGGAAGGGAGGGAGCTGGTGGTCTGGGGGACTTCCTCCTTGGGAGGGCCATGCTCTGTTTCACCAGGAAGGACTCTTGCCATGGGCTTTACAGAAAACCAAATTCCAATTGGCCTTAAAAGAAAAAACAGAGAAGGAATACACAAGGGACTTTGAGGGAGGTGACAGCAATGCTATGTACCCTGATGGTGATACAGGTTAAGAGACTGCATGTATTTGTCACAAGTGATGCTTTATCAAAGGCAGTCACCACTGTGGGCAGCCAGGGTTCACTCCCACTGGGGAACATTGGGAAATTCTGCAGAACACACACCTCAGAGCTACCCAGCCTGAGAAGGAGGGAGCCGGGGTGCTCCTACACCAGCTCTCATGGGTGACTGGCTGAGGGTTTCCTGGGAGGCTTAGTTCCCAGGCCATTCCTGCCTGACCTCAAGAGCACAGACCAGACGCGGTGGCCAGACCAGCCCTCAGACAGAGGGCACCCATGCTGGCCACTGGGTGCGGCTGCTGCTCGCAGAAAGGCTTGGTGCAGGTGGGGCCCCAGCAACATGTCACACCCATGCCCTCCTTTCTCCTCCGCGTGGGAAATACTTTATCTTCTTCAAGACCAGCTTAGCGTATAACTTCCTCTATGACACATTCTCCCTGTTCCCTAAGAAAAGATGGAATGTGCCTTGTTTTTTTATTTTTTATTTATTGATGAGAGAGACAGTGAGAGAGAAACACCCCTATATTGTTGCACTTATTCATGGATTCATTGGTTGAATTTTGTATGTGTCCTGACGGGGGATTGAACCTTCAACCTTGGTATATCGGGACAACGCTCTAACCAACTGAGCCACCTGGCCAGGGCTGAAATGTGCCTTCTTGAAGCAAGTTTATCTTGTCTCTACCATGAGTGTTACTTTTATTCATTTGTCAGACGTTTCCTCAAAGCCAGCTGGGTGCCGGGCACTGGTCAGGCCTCCGTCACACTGCACTATGACCGTCCTCGGCTTGCCTGGGTGGGCCGACCCACGAGTGCTCTGCAGACAGGGCTGAGTCAGACTTATCTCTGCAACCCCAAGGCCTAGCACGTAGTGAACACCCGGGAAGCACCGACTGATGGAAACTTGAAGGGAAAGGCAAATCTGATGATACGTGAAAAACGCCTGCCAGAGTGAAAGTTCTGGAGAACAGTAGTTTGGTGTGTGGGTACCAGCTGCGTGAGTCCCTCCGGACCGCTCACCACCTCCATCTGCACCCACCTCGCCCCGGGCGCTCCAAATGACAGAGCCTGCCTTCCCCTGGGAGCCCCCAGCGCGGGAGCCCTCTAAAATTAGACCTGCCCCGGCTGGCGCTTAAAAATAGAAGGACTCTGCATTCCAAGATGCCAACAGGTGCCGAGCAACAGTTCAGGGACCAAAATAAATCAGAGGCACACTAGGACTTAAAATTAGATGAACTCTCTCGGTTCAAACGGTTGTCAGCCCTGCGAAAGGTGTCTCCAGTGAAGGGTGGAGAGGAGGAAGCCCAAATCCCCAGTGTCTGAACTCAGGAGTCCAATGGAGTCTGCAGTCCGTGGGGCTCTCTGTATCCACAGGTCCTGCCTCCGTGGAGTCAGCCAACCACAGATCAAAAATGCTCAGAAAAAGAATGTCATATTGTTGCTAACGTGTACTATGTAGTTATTAGGCCTACGGTGGGTAGGCCTAACAACTGTACTAAATAAGTACAGAATTTTTTCTTGTCATTATTTTCTAGACAATACAGTATAAATTACTTGCACAGCATTTACATTATATTAAGTGCTGTCAGTAATCTAGAGATTTAAAGTATATGGGAGGGTATGCGTAGGTTATATGCAAACACTACACCATTTTATATCAGGGACTTGAGCATCCATAGATTTCGGTATCTGCGAGGACCCTGGAACGAATTCCCCGCGATACTGAGGGACGGCTCACTGAAGATGTCCTTGGTGCCTGGCTCTGGGCCTCCAGCCTTGCTGGAATCACACAGCTGGCCGTGCACAGTGGTCCAGAAAAACAGTGCTATTCTTATTATTATGCCGCCTTGTAAATCACGCAACGGAACCTCATTCCAGGGACGTGTCCAAAGGCATCCTGCCGATGGACAAGGCAGGGCAGGGTTTGAGCCTCTGCTCCTCGCTGGCTGCTCCCGGCTTGATTCAGGGAGCCAGACCACCGTCATGCATTTCTGGTAGGACCCCCTCCACCAACCCTAAATCCCTAAGAAGCCTTTGTTTGGGTTATGTGACCCACACCTGTCCACGCTGATTGAGCAAAGCGATGGACATTTAGCCGAGGGTGAGCTGCCCATTGGCTGGCCAGGGACTGAAGGGATCTGGCTGGGCAGATTCACTGGGCCCTCCCATGTCTCCTGGGAGAATGAGCAGTAAGCAGCTGTCCTAAGAGGAAAGAATGGGGCAGGTGAGACCAAGGAGAGAGAGAAGGGTGGAGGATTGGGGGCAATGGCACAGAGCAGCGAGATCACGTAACAGCTTCAGGGGGCGTCAGGGAGCAGTTCGGCACATCACAGTGCATCCTGAGCTCACCATTGGGAATTTCACCCCCTTTACCAGATGGAAGTAGCCGGTGCTGGGAGAGGTCACTGAGGGAGGCCAAAGATCAAGGAAGACAGGTCTGGGGTTCCAAGGTCTTCCCATCTAGTGTGTGCAGGTTTGTGGGGGGGGGCGCGTGCCTGCCTGTGAGTGAGCAGAGGTGTGGGTGTGCGTGGATGTGGGTGCCACATCAGAGGAAAGCAAATATTGGAAATTCAGAGCAGGTGACCTTCCGTGCAGCTGCAGAGGGTGCCCCACCCCTGCGGGAGCCTCTCCACTTTTTCCCTGCTTTCCAACCACGGCTCCACCGGAGCTCAGCTGGAAATTGTTGTTGACACCAAGACAGAAAGGGCCTTTTACTGCCCAGGCCCCGTGGCCTGGTGGCTCTCCCCAGAGCCAACACAAGGAGTCTCTGTGAGTTCCGGAAGGAGCAGGCTCAGCTTGGCAGAAAGTTCCCAAAAGAGTAGATTTTCAGTCTGACTCGGTTGAATGCCATTGATCTCCTGCTATAAAAAATGAAATTTTAAAAAAGCCTAAAATAGCATGTGAGTCCTGCTCTGAGTTTCTGGTCAAGGTTAGGTAAGGCTCTGCCCTCACCAGCTCCTGGCCCGCACTCTGCGCTACTGGACAGGGAGTCAGCCTTTGGACGCGGCCCCGCAGGCCCAGGCCAGGATCTCCCACAGAATGCCCCTGAGCCAGCTCCAGCGTCCCTGAACCTCGGTTTCTTCATCAGTGATGCCAGAGAAATAACAGCTCCTTCTTCGTAGGTCATTCCGAAGAAATACAAACATAAAGTCATTGCTCAGTAATGGTTATTACTTTCTTTGAGCATCTTGCATAATGACCTAAAGTAAACTTTGCACCAAGGATCAGGAACACTGGGTTCCACTTTTCCATGGAGCTGCTGACACGCTCGTGACTTTGGGGAAATCATTGTCCTCTCTAGCCACCATTGTTCTCAGCGCTATCATGAAAGGTGTAGACGTGAATGAGACAAAGACGGCTGCTGGGGCATCTGGGAAGGCTTCCTGGAAGAAGAGGCATCTAGGCCCACCCCCCTTTCTTTCTTGGGAAGTTGCAAGAGTAAGGAGCCTGTGTAAGGAGAAGAGGAGATCACCTCCAGGGTTCTGCTAGGTCTCTTCGTCAACTGGCTCACGGAGTGCAGGGCACGCAAGCGTGCACACATCAGCACGGGCCTGTGCAGACATGCAGGCCACACACCCACCAGAAGGCAGGGTTCAACAGGCCCAGAGAAAAAGGCGTCTCAGGAAAAAGACTGATTTGAGAGAAAACAGGAAGCAACTCCAAAGGTTCAAGCCTCCCTCAGCAGCCCCATTCTTTTCCTACACTTCACGAAAATGAGATCGGACAGGGGAGGGCGGGGAGGTGCGTCATGCTCCGGGTATTTCCTGACGTCCTTCCCAGTGCCCCAGAGGCCTGGACTGAGCGTTATCTCCTCCCTGACTGGGAGGGGGTTGTTCGGAGCCAAAAACACCGAGATAGGGGGAAGAAGCCTGAAGAACTCTACAGACGAGCCAGGCCCCCGTGGCTTTCGGCCAACAGGAGCGGAACCAATAACCCTCCCCAGCCCCCGGCCCTACCTGAATGCTGGCTGGTCCCCCAGCTACTGCCCACAGAGGTGATGGGGTCTCTCTCCCTCCCCTCCCTGTGGCCTGGGGTCTCTCCAGCTCCACCACGCAGGGGTCTGCGAACCCACCTTCACTCCCGTGTCTTCGCGTCTGCCATTGCCTCCCTTCCTTTTTCACTCTCTCGTCCCTATGTCTGTGTGTGTGTGTGTGTGTCCAATGTCTGTCTCTGCCTGCCGTGACTGCCTCTCACAGTCCCCCGAAGTGAACTAATGTGCCAACGGCCGTGGCCAGTCCTGCAGGAAAGAAACACACTAAAGGGCGTGACACCCAGCGTTTCTCAATTTGACTATAGTGCCTTTTTTTTTTTATCATGGCACGCATTTGGGGACCTCTGCCAATGACAGAGAATCACAGAGTGACAGCAGCCTATGCAGATTTTAGGGGGTGGAATCTCTCTCCCAAACAAGCAGGGGGATGCCGGCAGGACAGCCGAATGGCCTAACGGGACAAATGACTTGCTGGGAAACAAGTGAAAATGAGACATGGTGTTCTGCCTATCCCATCGACGAAAACGGAAAGATTGGTAAGTCTTCACGGGCGAGGGTGGGACAAAGAGGCACCGAGTGAAAACTGGTGGTGTTTTCTTGGTGGGTCCCTTGGCACTATCTATAGAGATGTTAAATGCTCGTGCCCACTGACCTAGCAACGACACGGCCAGGACCCCCTGTGCTCAAAGATGTGTAAAAATATGCAACATATGATAGCATTGTTTATATACTGGTGTTTGTAATACTGAAAAATTGGAAATAATTTAAAAATCGTTTAAAGGGGACTGGTCAATGAGTCCAGGTAGAGACACACTGTGGGATAGTACACAGATATTTTTAGGAATGAGTTAGAGCTACGTGTCAAGGTGTGGAAGGATGTCCATGAAATAAAGAAAGCCACGTGGAATATTAGTTAGGATAGGTCAGACTAGGCTGCGATAACAAATACACCTCAGGGTTTCAGTGGCTTAATGCAAAAAGGGTTTATTTAGTTCTTGTTCACACCAAACTGACGTGAGTTTTGTCACTCCCCAGGGTGACCATCCTCTCTTTCAGTGTCATCTGGGATGACTCAGAGACCCAGTCTGAGTTCACCCGGTGGTCCTCCTCTCTCAACACCGACCCCAGGACCCCTCCCGTGGGGAAGCACGTGCATAAAGAACTCACACCTGCTCCTGCTTGCGTTGCCCATTGGCTGAAAGCCGCGTGCTCTGCCTGATTCCAAGGAAATGAAGGGGAGTTTGCATATATCAGGTAAGTTGTAAATGATTCTGCAAACTATAGTGATCCCATGTAAAGTAAATCTCATTTATGTGAAAAAGTTAAATCCTGTCAAAGAGCGTGTGTTATGCATGCAAAATCTCAAGGAAACATCTAGAAGGATGTTCAAATATCGAATGAATTGACGTCTTAGGAGGGGAATAGCGTTGGAAGTGGGGCTGGGGCATGAGGGTCCCAATTTTACTCCGTATTCGTTCAGATTGAGTGTTTTGTTCGCAGGTACATTGTTAAGAAGGAAATACATGTACCTCCTGTATTTCTCACCTCATCTCACTTATTGTTTTTCCTGCTTTCCCAATGACCCAAGGAAGGTGTTCTCCGCACTGTGTAAAGGAGGACTCGGTATGCTTCTGAAATACCCAGGTAGACCTGGCCAGGGCAGAGGGAAAGGGGATGACCAAGTCCAGGTATATTCCGTGAGCCCAACATTTCCCAGAGTCCCGGGACCGGAACCCCTGCAAGAGGATGTTCCACAAAAGCAAACCAAAGAGGTCCAGGCACGGGTGCAATCTGGAAAACACTGCCTGCCACGCCCCTTCCTACAGGCCCCCTGAGTCAGCTAGCACGGGAAAGGCACTGACAAGTCCTGCAGGGGAGAGACACACCGAGTGTTAGTAAACCCAACGTTTCCGAAACAACGAGACTGCAGCACTGTTGTCTTTTCATCTCGGCGCAGCTTTGGGGAGGCCCTTGCCCTTGGCTCATGGGCTCACACAACGCCAGCGCTCCATGCAAATTCCGTAACCATCTCCTTTCACAGACAAGGGTTTCTTCTACACACCAGGCCCTGAGCTAAACAGTTATCTACATGTTTTCATCATATTCTCACATGTCAACGTGAGGACTGGCCCCACTTTATCCATGAAAACAACGACGTCTCACAGAGGCTGACACTGGCTGTGGTGACTGTGTTTGCCTCCCCAGCATCCATCCGTCCACCTCTTCTCCAGCCAACGGCATCACTACTTTGCCTTTGGAAAGGCCTGTCCCATCCTCAGCCAAGTGGAGTGGGTGGGTCCCGATTGGCTCAGGAGGGCCACTCCCACCCTCGCATCGGTGATAAATTCTGGAAGGGGCACGTACTCCAATCAGAGTCAAACAGGACACATTTACGGGAGCTCTTCCTGTTTGCTGGCATTGAAAAAGTGAAGACATTACATCTTGGAGCCTCAGCACTGTCACTACTTGACAGCAGTTGTATGCAGCAGTTGACAGCACACAACTTGCTGTTGTATGAATGATGCCAAGATGAAAGAACGCTGGAGAGACAAAGAAAGGGAGCCCCGGTGACCTCATTTGAGCATCTGGATCAAGCCATTCCTGAAGTTGACACCAATTACTGCAGTCAATAGATTCTTACTCCTCTCCCAACCCCACTTTCTGTTATTGTTTATTTTATTTATTTATTTTTTGTCTTGCTTTGTTCAAGCTTTTTAGAGGCAGGGTTTCTCATCAGGGCTTCAACCCAGATATGCCACATTCAGTGCCTATCCTCTTAAACACGTGTATGTTGCCCAGTCCTGCGTAATGGACTCAGAAGGGACCTTAGACATTGTTTGATTCAAACTCATTTCACAAATGAAAGGAAACAGAGACTGTAAAGTGTAGTGGCTCCCCTGAGGTCACACAGCAGCCCATCTCAAAGCCTCCTTGCTGGCTACGGACGCCCAATATTTCCACAAAACCCCCATTTGCATTTACCCAATTTCAAGCATCATTTCTGATTTTAAGCAGAGGATGACTAAGGCCCACCCTGGTACCCTTGGCTGTGAACTATGTCCCAAGTCACTTGTTGCCAGTAACAGGTCAAGTGCTGACACTTGAGAATGACTTAGTTCCTTTTTCATTTTATTCACTGTGGATTCTAATGACATCATCCTCACTCACTTGCCTTCCGATGGTTCTATCCAGTGGGAGGGAAAGCCACAGAGCCGCAGCTGACCTCGGGTAGAGACTACACCCCACAACCCAGCCCAACTGTTCCACCACTCCAGGTCTCCGAGCCTCAGGTTCCTCCCTTATCAAATGGCAATAACAGTGGCACCTGCCTCCTAGGGTGTTGTCAGAATTAATGAAATCTCCCATGAGAAAGTCAAGTACAAAGGCCATTGTGTGAATGCCAGTGAGCATCTTCTTCCTCTTCACCTGATGGGTCAGGAAATAAGCGTTTGGGGCTTAGATTTAGCAGATGTGTGTTGAGCCCAGCATTGTCCCTAAATCCTCAGAGCCCTAGATATCTTCCTGCCACTCTAAACCTCAATTTCTCCAAGCATAAAGCTAGACCAAGAGTCTCCCAGGGCTTTCCAGCCCTAAGAGCTGGACAGTCAGCTTCAGGGACAGCATTTAGCTGAGAACTCTGAGTCCCTGCACACCTGCTTGGAGCCAGGTCTTTGCCAGAGCCCCTACATCCATTAGCTCACCTGCCCTGATGGGGTGGGTACCTTCCCCCCAATTTTCAGAGGAGGAAAGTGAGACCAAGGGGACCTGGAGAAGGTTCATACTGCATTGCAGCCCCAACTTTCCTGGACGTGTTCCTAACAAGCCATTGGACTCTATGTTTCAACAGGCTCTTCAAGATGTTTTCCACGTTTCCTTGGAATCGGAGCCCCCATTTTCTGGGAGAGCACCCCAGGTCCAAGGATCTTGATTGACCTGCCAAAAGCCACTCATTTACAGGTGAAAAGAGCAGGGTGGGAGCCCAAGGTGCTCTAAGCCCGAGAAAGTCTTCTGTCCACCAGATCACGCATCCCTTGGAGTGAGAAAGCCCTTCTCAGCTCTTTCCAAACAGCAAAGCCATCAGGGCTGCTTCTAAAGGCAGGGAGAACTTCGCTTCATGATTTCTGAGATCAGGAGGTGGGAAGAACTTGACTCTGACATCCAGCTTTTCTTGAGCTTCGCTAACTAACCACTAGTGGCCCTGAGGATTGCCCAAACTGGCCCCTGAGACGGTTCTCAGAAAAGAATTGAAAGAGTGTGAATGTGGTGCCCAGCAACAGATCTAGGGCCTGCCTCCCAGTTACTGCCGTGTGGCCTTGGGCAAGTCACTTCACCTCTCTGAGCCACAGTACTTTCATGTGCGTGTGAGACAGCAGCTGGCTGTGGAGATTGAAGTTTCTAGGCAGCTGTTGGAAAGAGTGAGGTTAGTCTGGAGAAACTGTTACAGAATTGTCTCTACTGTGTTGTTAAGTGGGAAATCATGTCACAGGACATTGTGGTGGCATTGTGTTTGTGGAAGAAATGACAGCTTGACTTCACTTTTTCTTCTCTTCCGCTCTTAGGGCAGATTGTATTAATAGCCCCAAGCCTCACCTTCCCAGTATCCATGCCCTTGGCCATGTGACCTTACACTGCCTTCCCCTTTTGATTCTGGGCTTGACCTCGTGATTTCCTTTAGCCAATGAGAGGTTAGCAAGTATGACGCAAGCGAAGGCCTGAAACTTGCTTGTGCTTTTGTTTGAGTTCTCTTGCTCCTCTGTGATTATCACAAGAATATACCCAAGGTAGCCTGCTAGAGGATGAGTGACCAGGGGGCAGAGTCACATTGTCACCAGCCAAAGCCATCCCAGATTAAGCCACAGCGGGCTAAGCCCTGGATGCATGAGCTGTCCCAGCCAAGATCAGAAAAACTGTTCATGCAAACCCAGTCTAAATCACTAACCTGTAGGCTCATGAGTGAGATAAATGCTGCTGACTCACATCACTACGTTTGGGGGCTACTGATGATTTAGACAATCCCAGGCTCAAACTCTGGCCTGGCCACAAGCTAGCTGGCTAACTGGAGCTACCTATCTGTGCCTCTGTTTGCTCCTCTATGAAATGGGGGTGACAGAACCTAGCACGTAGCAGGAGCTCGGTAAATATTAGCTCTTGTTGTTACAGCTCCGGGGTCTCAGTCACCTCCTTTCATTCTGTTAATTAAGATAGATAGATAGATAGATAGATAGATAGATAGATAGATAGATAGACAGACAGACAGGAACAAAAAGACAGCTTTCGGGAAGCCCCCAAAGGAAGGCATCTCAAAGAAACCCCCCGGAGTCCCCCTCTGCCTGAGTGTGGCCAGCGGCGGGGGGAGGAGATGAATCCCCCTTCTTACATTCCACCAAGCCTTAATAGTCTGTTTTGCAACTTTTTTAGCTCGAAATATTCACTGTAGAGGTTGGCCTCAGGCCAGATGTAGACAAAAAGAGACAGGAGTGATGGCTTGACCCTGAGAGAAGGAAGATGGGAAGGCAGGGCGTGGGGGGTGAGGTGTAGACCGGATCCAGGGCCTCACCCCAGAGTAGAGAAGAGGGAGCATTTTAAGTCAGCCCCTGGTGCCCAGGAGACATGAGTTTGAATTCTGGCTCAACCACTTACTATGTGATCACACGCAAGTCATCATCCCTTTCGGGGCCTGGTTCCCCATCACGGAGGTCGTGGGACACCTGGCTGGCTGGGACACCTGGATGGCTGGGTCGTGGTGAAGAAGAGGAGAGAAATAAACGGGTGTGCAGAACTTGCTAACAGCATGAGTAAGTGTGCACGAGCGTGCACGCCACACACAGAGACCTGAGTCAGAGCCACTCTCTGAGCAGGCGTGGAGTCACAGCTGGACCAGGGAGAGAGGCCCTCGGAGTGCCGAGGGCACATGCTTTATGGAGGCATTTAATCCCAGAACTTCTCCAGGTCCTTGTGTTTATCGCCCGACTCCCCCTGGAGCACCAGGTAGGGAAACTGAGCCAGAGCCTCCCCAGCTCCCACTTCCCCAGCCCCTCCATCTCCAGCCAGCCACAGAGAGTCTGCCAGGCAGGAAGGAGTTAACTGGAGTCTCTTCCAAAGCAAACAGGGCCCAGAGCCTCAGCCAGCCCTGAACTCAAAACACATGGGGAGACAGAAGGTCCTCCTCCTCTTGCCCCTCCCCCAGTGGCTGCCTTTGTCAGACTCCCCTCTTCTGCCCCTTTACCCCTGCCCCTGCCCATCGCATCCTAGGGATTCTGCCTCCTCTGTCCCTCCTGCCATCTTTGCCATCCTCAGCCTGTTCCTGCTGAGGGTGGAGGCAGCTGACCTGCTCTCCCTGCCTCTGAGACACCCTCCCCTTCTCTTTCCCTGGCCCAGGTCCTCCTCCTCCCCATGCCTCGAGGAGCCCTGCCCTGCAGATACCCCTCCATCCCTCTGCTGTAGGAGCACCTGGCTCTGTGGACACCTCTGCAGCCTCCACAGACCCTGAGGTTGGATGCACACATCCAGCCATACATTTACCCGCAATGCCCCGGGAATCCATAGCAGAGGCCCGACTGAAAGCATCAGGACCAGGCTCTATCCTTCCTGTGTGGGCCACAGCAGCCCCTGTCTGGGACGGTGGTCCTCCTGGAATTGCAGCTGGAGTTGCAGCTGCCCAGCCTCACCCAGAGAGACAGCATCCAGCAAGACCTGGGGTGGGAATACTCTTGGGGACAGGGGTGGCAGCACCCCCAAAATCATTGTACATAGCCAATGGCAAATAGATCCTCCCATTTTGCCGCTGGGAAAACTGAGGTCCTGAGAGGGACTGTGCCAAGCCCAAAGGGCCGTTGCCAAGACTGTGAATAGACCTGCAGACAGAACCAGCTACACAACTCGCCAGGCCCTGCGGAAACTGAAAATGCAGGACCCCGGGTTCACAAATGTGTTAAAAATTCCAAGTAGTCAACGACAGAGCTTTAAGCCAAGTGTGCAGCTCTTCCAAGCACAGGATCCTGTGCAATGTCAGAGGCCTCGGGCCATGAAGCCTGCCCTGTCCCCAGGTCTCCTGGCTGCACCCTAGACTCACCCCCCAGGTGTCAGTTCTGAGACATAATGGGGGCCACACAGACAGCCCCCAGCCCCTCACTGCTTCCCAGGGAGCAGTCTGCAGTAGTCTATCCTCCAGGTGAGAAGACTGTGGCCACCACCTGAACTGGGTTTTAGTGTGTTTCCTTTAGGGGGAGTGACACCCGGCAAGCCGACCTCTCGCAGAAATCCTACCTCTCGCAGAAATCCTACCTCTGAAGAATTTGGCCTGCTCGGACCCAGCTCCCATGGGTCTCCACGAGGGCCCCGCCCCCCTCCTGCCCTTCCCCCAATTTGCATCCCACTCTTGAGCATTTTACAAAGCTTGGCGAGCCAGCAGGAAGGGCTAGCTGGATAAACAGGGGAGAAAATTATTTGTAAAGTACCAAACCAAGGAGATGTAGCCCCGAGGAGTCTTTGAAGAATGGAGTCATTTTTATAGACAGAATTGAGGGTTGAGAGATGTTTAAAATGAAAGCCGGGCCCTGCACAGCCTGGGCTGACACCCCTCAAAGCCAGTCCTCACATGGGGAGCGAATAAGGGGTCCCCAGATGCTGCCAGGCCTCCTGCCCTCACAGGAGGCGCCTTAGTGACCCAGACTCAGGCAGCATATTCCAGGCTGTGGTGCCGGGGCCCTCGGGGAAAGCGCCACATCGCCACAGATTTCCAGAGTGGGAGTGTATAAAGCCAGCGCCCTTCTTCCAGTGACTACGAAGGGATGGGAGGAAGGCCAGCTGCAGGGCACAATGTCAAGCAGAATCTCATGTGTCACCAGGCCAGGTGAGTGATTATGACAACGGTGTGTTGGCCGTGATTATCCAGGGAAGGGGCAGGAGAGAGGGTTGTTGTTTTTTCAGCACGAAACTTTTCTAGTGATACACACTTTCTGGATGTTTGTGTTACATTTTTAAGCTATCGTCCATTCACTGACAAGTGGATAAACAGAATGAGGCACATATGCACCGTGGAATATTATTCAGCCACAAAAGGAACGAAGTCCTGACGTGTGCTACAATGTGGATGAACCTCGAAACATCCTGCTAAGTGAAGTAAACCAGAACCAAGAAGCCACCTAGTGTCTGACTCCATCTGCATGAAATATCCAACATAGGCCCATCCACAGAGACGGAAGCAGATTGGTGGAAACTGAGGCCCAAAGAGGGGAGTACCTTCTGTAAACTCAAACAGCAACTTATTAGAACATGTCGGGCTTGGGGTGGGCATCTTATTCATTCCCTCAAGTTGCTGCACCGCCAGAATCTCAGAGCCCCCTCGCCCTACCACAACCACCTGCCCAAGGTGGTCCTCGCAGAGTCCCCAGGGACAACGCAGCCCCTCTCTGCCCCCACAGGCCCTCCCTCCCACCCCCACACCCCACACAGGGGACCCACCCATGATCTCACAGATGCTCTTGCCAAAGCAGCTGAAATCGTTCAGGCCTTGGCTCCCGCCTGTTGGGGAGGCTGGGGGTGGGGGGCAGCGCTGGGGAAGGGGATGGGGAGAAGCAAAGCCTTCCTCCTTAGAGACGGTTTGTTCTCTCGGAGCTGTTGAGAGTGTGTGGCTTTCCTGCTCCAAGCTCGGAAAGGAAAGAGGGGAGACAGCTTGGCGATGGACGCCTGTGTCCCAGGAAGGAGGACAAGCAGGCCTCTGGGCCCTGTGGGCAGGCAGCAGCCCGAGGGGCAGAGGAGACCCCAGTTGTGCCGCATTCACGGCTGCGGTGCTGCCTTCTCGCGGGGGACTTTGCCACCCTGAGCCTCAAGTCCTCATTGAAGAAACGGGTGTGACCAGAATTCCTCCCTCAGAGGACAACTAGAACAGTGAAAGAACTCAGCACTCAGCCCAGGGCCAGAAACCAGCACATGCCCAGAATACACAAGGTACAGCAGTTATTCATGTAAGTGCATTTCTGTGTTACGGGGACACTGTGAGGTTCCCATAATCATTTCCCTTTTCAAATCAAGAGTGAGATGCCGCAGGGTGGAAAGACTCCTCCAAGGCCTTAGACCATAGGAGAGGATACAAAACCTGGGGGGCCCAGTGCAAAATGAATTGCAGGGTCCTCTGTTCGAAAGTTATAAGGATTTCAAGATGGTAACGGAGGCATTAAGTCAAGTGTGGGGCCCTCCTGCAGACCGGGCCTCCTGTGGCCACACAGGTATGGGTCACACCCAGGATGACAACCCAGCTCAGGCAGAGTTAGCAAGGCCAGAATTCACATCCAGGAATCCCTGACTCCCAAACCAGTGCTCATTCTATCTCTAAACATTTCGATGGTCCAGGACTTGGCCTTGCCAATCCAGGACTAATTGAGCTGGAACCCAGCAGCTTGGGACAATCATCTTCCGTCACCTCAAAGAGAAAGCACATGCTCACACATTTGAGGAAGGGATAGCCAGTGACTGGTGAGATTCAGCAACTGCCTCCCAGCCCACAGACTACTGGGAGGCGTAGCCACCTCCCTACCCCAAGGGAAGCCCTCCCAAGGCCCAGGTCAAAAGCTGTCTCCTTCCAAAAGTCTTTCATGATTGCATCTCTGCCCTCCCTCACATCCCTTCAACTGATGAAAAGATCATTGTTGAGCACCTTCTGAATGCCAGTCTCTCTCCTTGGCTCTGTGAGAGTCCTGCAGTCTACCCTCAAGGGGACGTGCTGTCAGTGGAAGGGATTGAACATTTTAAGCCTCAACAGAGGGTTCTCTCTCCTACGGGGAGAATCAGATGTAGAAAAAAGACTGGAAGGAAGTACTTCAACACGCCGAGTGCTTGTGCTTGGTGGAAATGGGGAGAGTTCCTCTGTGAGGCGAAAAAGAGCCCTGGTCGGGCTGCTGACTCTGGCACAGGGACCTGTGGACCAGAGGGTCTAAGTTTCAGGCTGTGGGAATACTAGGTCTGGATGTTTTCTTAGATGGAGCTTTTGTATTTTTTCTGAATCTTCTATAATGACCCTAGCTGAGTAATCAAGGAAAAACTAAACTTTATTTAAATGGTAGTTTAAGGCATGAGTGGTGACTAAGTGGATGGGCAGGGATAGGAGCCCATGTGTGCCTGACTCCTGAGTTTAAGTGCCGCCCTGCTGTTCCTTGCCTCAGTCTCCTCACAGGAAGATAAGGGGACGAGATGAGATGCCCCTGAAGGCCCCAGACCCTGGGATTCAGAGCATTTCATGGGCTGCAGACCAGGAAAAACTGGGGTAGTTTTTGGACATTGGCTAAGCCAAATCACTCCGTCACCGACGCCTACTATGTGCTGATCCTGGGCATTCTGTGAATAACAAGCCCATGTGACATCTGCAGCTTAGTGGGGAAACAGCAAACCAGTGATCTCAAATGACCATTTGAATAAGTCCAAGTTTACAATGTACAGCGAAGGAGAAATACAGACAGTTCTAGAATATAAAGCACATGATCTAATGCAGAGGCCAGGCGAGGTTTCCCCAGGAAAGCAGCACATAGGGTTAATCAGAGCCAACAGCCAGGGAGAGCGATGAGAAATGAGCACAAGGACCCTGAGTCAGGGATGACCGTGGCCGTGGAAGGGATGCCCAAGGTTCTGAAGCAGAGAGAGCCAGGGGGACGGAGATGAGGGATGAGGCTGCAGAGACCAGAGGGGCAGATCCATGCAGGGCCTTGCAAGCCGTGGGCAGCAGTTGGCACTTCTCCCAAGAACACAGGGAGCCACGAATGGTTCTCATCCCGGGGGGAGCATGGCCAGCTCTAAGGAAGCCCAGAGCCCTCTGCCCCAGGCAGCAGCTCCCATAAGTCCTTTGCAGCCACACTCGACTAGAGGAAGGGTTCACCATAAATGAGTTCCAGCCCAGGTGCCAAGAGCAGGGTCCCACAGGGGAGAGGTTTTCCAGAATCCAATACCTAGAAGTCTCCCGAGCTGCCACCAGAAGGCTCTGTCTTCACTAAAAAGTCATCATGGGCAAGCTCAAAGGCCTGCACTGTTGAGTACACTCTACTCCAGCCCCCACGCTAAGTCCCATCTCAGACCTTTCACCCAGAGTGGGCTCAGTGTGGAACACCCTAACACACAACCAGTGAATAGTAGGTGCTTCATGATCAGTGACCACTCATTAAGCAGTTACCATGTTCCCAACGCAGTGCTGAAACGTTCTAGGCAGAGATCGCCGTCCCACTGATCTTGGAGGAAGGCACCAGCGTCCTCTTCATTTTAGAGATGAGTACACCGGTCCGTGGAGGTGTTCATGTTCAAGACCAAGGTCTTAAAGAGTTGGAGTTGGGCCCCAGAGCACGTCTCCATCATGAGTACCTCTCTTCCTAACCCCTGCTCCACCCCACTCTTTACCCACACAGGACACCCAGGAGTCACCTCTTTGATTCTCCCCAGAGGCCATTTGCACACATTTTTCCATGGGTGGTAGAATGGGATTGCAGTTGAGAACATCGTGGCCAGTGGTGACACATCACACCTGCTCAGCAGATGCTGGCCACGGTGACAGCTGAGTTGAGGAGGGCTCCAACACATGTGTTCCACTGGACAGATGGGCCAAGGGAGGCTCAGTCAAGTCAAAAGACTCAGAGCTGGGTTTCCCCTCCCCTTCCTCCTCCCCCACCACCAGAATCCTGAGTCACTAGCTAGGTGACATGTTACCTAGAAGTATCCAGAGCCCGGGAGCTACATCTGTTTTGTTCACTGTTTTGGCATCCATACCTGCACAGAACAAACTATCAGTAAGTATTAGTTGAATGAATGAATGAATGAATGAATGAATGAGCCATTGTGGTGGACAGACTCTAGAGTGGTCCCTCCATGACCCATGTCTCCTGATGTTTATGCTCTTACGCAGCCCTTTCCCTGGAGTGGGACCTGTGACTTGTTTCTAACCCGTAAAACATGGCCAAGGGCACGTGATCACCTACGCAAGCTCACATAGGGCCCATTTTACTGGAATCTCAAGCTCACTGATTCGCTTTGAAAAAGCAAGCTGCCGTGGTGCAGGCCGCCCATGTGGGTTGGCCCAAGTGACAAGGGATTGTGGGCCGTTTCTAGGGGCCAGAGGTGGTCTCTGACAGTCAGCCAGCAAAAATCTGAAGCCCACAGTCCTACAACCACAGGAACTACATTCTGCCAAAACCTGAGTGATCTTGGAAGCAGATCCCTTCCCAGCCCAGCCTCAGATGGGACCACAACCAGAGGCTCCCACTTCGATGGCAGCCCACTGAGACCCTAAGTCTAACTGAGCCAGGCCTGGACTCCTGACCCGCAGACACCAAGAGATGATGAATGCCTTTTTTAAGCCACGAAACGAGCGATCATTTGTTACTCAGCAGTAGACAACTAATACATAGTCATGAACATCCACAGTTCCCAACTTGGCTCACTCAAAAACCAATTCCCCTCCCGTAATTTCATTAAGGAATGTTAGGATAAAAAGCCAGAGAACTCTCTGGGGCTGGGAATAGAGGGGAACAGAGAAGTTCTCAAAGCTGTCCCTAGGAGCTCAGACGTGGTTGACCACGAGGACACATTCTTCCTAGCCCTGGCTTGGCAATGGGATGTAACGTCATTACCTTAAGAGACTCCACTTGAGGCCGTCTCAAGTAACTAATGCCACCGCGCTCTGCTGGCCGGTGAACCCAGCTCTCAGGTCCCCGTGAGTGCTATTTGCGCCGTCTTCTGTGGCTCAGCCAGACACAGAGCCGAGCCCGAGGGCCTGATTCAGACTGAGGACAGGGCTCCCGTGGCTGCAACATCTCCATATGGATCCGCTGAAGGTCAGAGTGTCCCAGGCGTCGGCAACTGGAGTGGAGAAGCGCTGAAACGCCAGGCCTCTCCGGACACGGAAGCACGGACTGTGATGACCAGCCGGTTCGGTCTGAGAGCTGGTTTATTTCCGGGCAATCCAGTGTGGGTGGCGGGGGCGAGATGAACACGACCGATAGGGAGCGGATAGATGTTGAGGCAGGTGTGAGTGCCAGGTGCCAGGGGTTTCTTTGACCTGAGCTTTTGACTTTCTGATGTTGGAGGTTTAGGGGAGGCAGTGCACCCCATGGTTAGGGCCACGCCTGTCAAGGCTGAGTCCTGGCTCATCCCAGATCAAGCATTTCGGGCTCAGCACTCAGCCTCTCTGAGCCTTTCTGCTGTAGAAGCTTGCCGTGCTCCCAACCTCACTTTTCTCCTCTGTGACATGTAGGTGAAGTGGCTGGCCACATGGGAAGCCCAGGGCAAGGACTCAACAGCTAGGAAAAGATGATCCATTCTCTAGCTTTCTAGGCTGCTCAGCTCAGGGCTGGGGCTCCATAGTTATCACCTCAGCGAGGAATTAGCTCCATTTTACAGATGAGGCCACGGGGCTCAGACAGGGACTGGGACCTGCCCAGGGCCCCACGGCTGGGAAGGGACTGAGCCAGGGTTCGAACCATGTCCCCTTGCCTCAGAGTCTTTTTTCTTAAATGGAACACCCAGGACTGGCTACCTAATTAGGGGGGTCTAGTGCAACATGGAAACGTGGGGTCCCTTGTCCACAAATTGTGGATTTCATGTCAGTGACAGCAGAGCATTAAAGGGGCTCAGGGTCCTGACTGCGCAGGGTCCTGATTGCATAGGTCACATGCCCACAAAGCTGGCCCTGGCTACACAAGTGATGTTAGCTGCTGTTATTCTTATTACAATTTCATACTCACGTATGCCTGGAGGCTTCAAATCGGAGAACAACAGAATGACAGAATTCTGAAGTCTCAAGGATCTTGGCAATCTCAGAATTAGAGAACAGTGTCCATTCCCTCATGTGCTTGCTACATCAGGGAGATCAGAAAAATAATTAAAAATAGCTTGGCAAATACAGAGTGTTGGAGCTGGAAGAGGTCATTGAATCAACCCATTTTACAGATGTGGAAATTGAGACCCTGAGAGCAGAAATGGCTTTCTTGGTATCCAGGACCCTCGGGGTCCCCCTTCAGCCCTGATGACAATTCCCTGGGCCCTGGGGCTCTTGCCATTCAGCTGACAGGCCTCCTGCCTCTCCCCCCACCCCACCCCGCCAAGGAGGACTCTCCACTATTTATTGTCCTCCTCACAGGCCTGTCTTTTCCCAAGCCACCTGCCTCTCTTAGCTCTGTGCCCCAGGAGAGCGTTACCAGTGCTGCCTGACTCATAGCTTCTTTTTTAAAAAAAGGGGGAGGAGGAGATGGAGGGAACATTGCCACTCTAAAGAGGCCCTCGTCAGCCTGCTATGAGCAAGGAGTTTGTTTTTTGTTAATATTTTTTCTGCATGGCGTGCTGCAAATAAGAACATTGAAAGAGCAAATTGGTGGCGTATTTATTGCTGTTGGTTCTTCAGCCACACTAAGCCAGTAATAACGGCAAAACGGCTTGAAGTGCAAGCTCAATTCCGCCTGGTTAAAGAGATCAGGGCTTCGCTCTGGGGCTGCGTTTTGTCAAGTAGATGCAGAGCGCAACCTCAGAACGCCCCCACTAATAGTGTAACAGGATTGCGCCTTCCGGGCGCTCCCCACTTCCCTGTGGCCTCCTCCGGGCCGGAGTGGGCTCCACGCTCTAGGTGCCTACCAGGCACCTTGCCCAGGCCCCAGGAGGGCTGGTGCCACCCC
>PVIA01011144.1:0-24689 GCA_004024845.1 Tonatia bakeri
TCTAAAGGGTAAATGCTTTTATTCTATTTTCTTCTAACATTTTTGACTGCCACTGGCTGCCTGTTTCTTGAGGCATTTTTTTCTCTATAATAAAAGGATAAAATTATGTTTTCTTAACTATTAAATTTTCCTTGGGAATGAAATCTAAAATAGAACCATATCTGGGAATAGGGGCTCCTGAGATTTATTTGCAGTTTCATTTCTGGTTGTGTACTTAAGACAACCCATTTACATTATGTTATACCCCCATTTACAATGTCCTCAGACACTGCAGTCTCTGTCTCCAAAGTACAAGCAGTGAGAGATTTCCAACTAAAGAGGATTAAAATTTGGAAATGAATTATATCATCAGAGATACACACAGACATCTAGATGCAAATACTAGACCAGATCTTTGAGTCTCCACGGAACACTTCATGGAATCTATGAGGATGCTGAAATTCTTTCAGTCTCCCAGTTGATTTTCCACTCTTTGAGCTCGTAGTGGAGACTAATAACAATGTACCAACGATTAGCAATAAATATGTTTTTTCCTAAAACTGTCAGTAAATGCAAGGGGGATCCCAAAATGGAATTTATTTTTTTTTTAATTGTGTATTTATTATCACATGTTTAAACTTCAGCCACCTTCAAAGTACTTCCATTTCATGCAATACACCTATCAAGACATTTTCCTCTGCTCAAAATAATTTTTGAATTTGTTGATTTTGATGCCTTTTAGTGACTCTGCCTTTTTTTTTCCTGTTTGTTTGTTTCAGCTCTTCCACATCAGAAAAATGTTTCCCTTTGAGGACTTTTTTCATCTGTGAAAACAAAAAAAAAGTTGCTTGTGTGGGGGATGGAGTGAATAAAGAAGGTGGGGAATGGGGATCATGCCATTTTGGGTCAAAAACTGCTGAACACTCAGCGTTATGTGGGCAGGTACACTCATAAATCACCCATCATGAAATGAGCAAAAACATTAAATGAGTCTTTAAAGAAATTCACTAAAGCTGAATGCAGCCTCTCACAACAACACCAGCTGGTACACTGATACAGATGGGTTCCTAGAACACTCACAGGAGGAAGCATGTAGTATAAGGGGCTCACCCTCCAAAAGATAATTCTATTTTTGTATCCCCTCTCCTATACTGACACAAATGTTAAAAAAATAAACTATAACCTTTCCATCTGCAGAGTATTTATTTGAGTGTATCTCAAAGGCACTGGATATTTGCCACCCTGCTTCACTCATTGGCAGAGTGCAAACACCTTTTATTCCTGTATATTGATAACTGGTCAGCCAGCCATATAGATACATTGCAGGCAATAGGTAAGTCCACAAATCAAAAACAACAAATAAAGGTTATTTTTTGCTGCTCATCCAGCAATCTTATTTTCTGTGGCTTAATTATAACTTATAAAAGCATGGCTATAAAATATGTTTGAATAAAAGAACAAAAAAACTCACAATTGGGGAGAGAAGAAGAGACCCAAGTTCTTCCTAACAGATGTACACTGCCCTGTTTACCTAATAATAAAAATTTTTTAGCACTTAAGATAAATGATTTGTTGAAATTATCCTACTTAACCCTAGTAAAATCCCTACTAAGCAAGTAATATTATCCCCATCTTACAGCTGAGAAAATGAAATCTAAGCTACATGAGGCAACTTGCTCAAGACAAACCAGCTGAATCGGGGCTAATTAATGCCACACAGTCTTCTTAACCACATCATTACCTCCTAACCTTTCTTGTGTTTTTAACCCCCTTTCCCTAGCTCAGGATTTGACATTTTTTTTTCCTGTGAAGTGCCAGATAGTAAGCTTTAGGCTTATAACCATATGGTCTCTGTTGAAAGTACTCAACTCTGCTCTTGAATTGTAAATTCAAATCTCCATAGACAATATTAAAACAAATGGACATTCCTGTGTTCTAGTAGACTTTATTTATGGACATTAAAATTTGATTTTTTTAAATAGTTTTCTGTATTAAAAACATTATACTTCTTTTTTTTCTAACTGTTCAATAATATAAAAACTTTATTTAGTTCATGGACCATATAAAAATAGTCAGGTGGCCAATGTGACCCAAAGACTAGTTTGTTGACCCCTGAATTAGCAAATGCATCGGTTGGCTCTGTAACATGCACTTATAATTCTATTTGTACCCCACCAGCCCTGAGACCACCTTTCTTACCCCCATGCCAATGATGCCATTTGGGTCAGCTTCTAAAGATGGTTAATTCTCAAAGTTTCTTCTCTGATCAGTCTTACCTCTTTGATATACAACCCTTTAGTTACTTATATTAATGCCTTCCCCTTCATCAATAACATTAGGATATAGCTAAACCTTTTTATTTTATTTATTTTTAGACAGAGTGGAAGGGAGGGAGAATGAGCGAGAGAAACATTGA
Source organism: Tonatia bakeri (assembly GCA_004024845.1). Classification (NCBI taxonomy): domain Eukaryota; kingdom Metazoa; phylum Chordata; class Mammalia; order Chiroptera; family Phyllostomidae; genus Tonatia; species Tonatia bakeri. Next base: position 2,396 of record PVIA01011144.1, read on the forward strand.
TGTGAGGTTGCCTTTTGCACACCCCCAACCGGGAACCACATGCAACCCAGGCATGTGCCCTGACTTGGTATCAAACCAGTGACTCTTTGGTTTGCAGGCTGGCACTCAATCCACTGAGCCATACTAGTCAGGGCTAAAACTTTTGATAAGGAACTTTTCAAAGTCCTTTCCATGGCTTTCTGTGTCAGAGTAGATAGGAACTCTATTAATGGGGTAATCAAAAAGGGGCAAAAGGACCCCTAATTTCAACTCTGTGCTTTAATATCTGACATCACCATAGTCCAGCTGCTAGCACAGCTGCTAAGTCATCAGTGCTCTTTGAAGCTCTTCAATGTCATTATAATTACAATACATTGAGCATAAAGAACTTTACAGTCAGTTTCAATAATGCCATTCACATACCTTATGAGTCATTACTTTGTTTTTATAAATAATGACTTATCAGATCATTTCCATGGTAAAAGTTGGACATGAACAAAATAAGAGACATGAAAGCAACTTGGGAAGAACTGGCTGATACCATTATCTCTGTCACTCACTATCATGAAGATCTACGTATTTTAGCCTTGCATACGTTATCCCAGGGGTGTAGAACTCATTCTCACTGGAGCCACATCAGCCTCGAGGTTGCCTTCAAAGGGCTGAATGTAATTTTAGGACTGTATAAATGTAACTACTCCTTAAGAGTTAAGTGAGAGCTCAGTGCTGCCACTGAGTAGAAACAAGGTGCTGGGTGGATAAAACAAGGTGGAGGGCTGGATTAGGCCTGAGGGCCTTGTGTTTGCCACCTGTGGTTTATCCTTTTGAACTGCTTTTTCTTGTTGCCTTTCTTTTTTTCCTCTTCTACATCTGAATTTTGTAATTTTGTCTCTGTTATTACTTGCTAGACTCAGCATGGAGTACTTAGAGAAGTCTTTAACTTTTATTGAGAAGAACATTCTGAGACAGAAACCAAACTAAAACTAGTTGAATAAAAAGGGGTGTGGGAGGGAGAAAAAGGGAGGGAGGGAGAGAGGGAAGGAGGGAGGGAGGGGGAGAAATAGAGAGAGGGAATATGAATTATTTGACTTACATAACTGCCTAAGAAGTAGTGCAGGGGGTAGAAATGTATTTATGCACAGTTATATCCAGTTCAAATAATAGCATTAAAACTTCTGCACTTTTTTTTAACTCTTGACTACATCTCTGCTAATTTCTACTTGCCTTCTTTCCCAGGGGGAAGGATTTCTACATGGTAAAAAAAAATTTGCCATTAGTCCCCAAACCATGTCATTCTCACAGCTCCCAATTCCAGACAATATGATTTCCTAATAGTTCTTGAAAGGTTCCAGCATCAGTTTTTATTGTGCTGTGTTGGGTTCCACAGCTAGGATAGCTTAATGACTGAGCTAATTGTTCTGGTCAGAGTCGTGAAATATACTCTTTGACTAGGCTTGGGACTGTTCCTAGTTCAAAGTCATGTGGGAGTCCAATGTGAATGAAGCCATGTAAATACAGAAGAATTGCAATGCAATGGTGTTATGGTAGTTCTCCAAAGGAAGGTATACTGAGAACACTAATACATGTCCAAGAGCTAAGGTTCGTGAGTGAGTTCTACTAGAGCAACTGTATGGCGCCAAATTATTTAATGTCTGTCATAAAATGGGAAAAACTCTGTGTATGCAATGACTATGAAATATTTATATCTATGAAATATACAATGGACTACAGTGATTTAGGATTGTCAGTGAACTTTAGGGTTACCTAAAGTGTTCTTTTGCTCCTAGTAGTATAAAGATCTTACTTTTATTGATTGTTTTCTTAGGCTATCTAAGAGGTATACTATCACCATCCACTCCATCTATCAATATATTAAGTATCTTTTATGTTGTCTTCTGAAAGTGTTATTATATTAGAATTTTAATTTTATAGATTAAATATCAAACTCAGATAGCTAAGCAGGTAATAAAGTCAGATTCTAACTCATTTTTTTTCTGGGTAATTGTTTTTATTTTTAAGTATATTTTATTGGTTATGCTATTACAGCTGTCCCAATATTTTCTTCCCTTTCTCCCCCTCTTCCCTGTGCTGCCCCTCTCACCCTCCAGCATCCCACACACATAGTTCATGTCCATGGGTTGTACATACAAGTGCTTTGGCTTCTCCATTTCCTATACCATTCTTAACCTCCCTTTGTCTATTTTGTGCCTTCCTATTATGCTTCTTATTCCTTGTACCTTTTCCTCCATTTTCTCCCCTCCCCCTACCGACTGATAACCCTCCATGTGATCCCCTGTTCTGTGATTCTGTCCCTGTACTAGTTGTTTACTTAATTTTTGTTTTTTAGGCTCGGTTGTTGATAGTTATAAATTTGGTGTCATTTTACTGTTCATATTTTTAACTTCTTTTTCCTAGATAAGTCCCTTTAACATTTCATATAATAAGGGCTTGGTGATGATGAACTCCTTTAATTTGACCTTGTCTGAGAAGCACTTTATCTGCCCTTCCATTCTAAATGACAGCTTCATTGCATAGAGTAATCTTGGAAGCAGGTCCTTGCCTTTTATGACTTTGAGTACTTCTTTCCAGCCCCTTCTTGCCTGTAAGTTTTCTTCTGAGAAATCAGCTGGTTTCTCAGAAGTCATATGGTTACTCTTTTGTAGGTAACTCTCTTTTCCTCTTGCTGCTTTTAAGATTCTCTCTTTATCTTTAATCTTGGGTAACTTATTTATGATGTGCGTTGGTGTGCTCTTTCTTGAGTCCAATTTCTTTGGGACTCTCTGGGCTTCCTGGAAGTCTATTTCCTTCACCAGACTGGGGAAGTTTTCCTTCATTATTTGTTCAAATAAGTTTTTAATATCTTGTTCTTCTCCTTCTCCTTCTGGCATTCTCATGATTCAGATGTTGGAATGCTTAAAGTTGTCCCTGAGGTTCTTTAGCCTCTCTTCATTTTTTTTTTAAATTCTTATTTCTTCATTCTGTTCTGGTTGAATGTTTCTTTCTTCCTTTTGTTTGAAATCATTGATTTTAGACCCTGTTGATTTCCTTTCACTGTTGTTTTCTTGTATATTTTGCTTTATTTCACTTTGTGTGGTCTTCATTTGTTCCTTCATTTTGCAACTAAGCTCAATCAATTCTGTGAGCATCCTAACTACCAGTGTTTTGAAATCTGCAGCAGACATGTTATCTATCTCTTCATCACTTAGTTATTTTTCTGGAGTTTTTATCTGTTCTTTCATTTGGGCTAAATTTCTTCATCTCAGCACACTTGTTACAGGGTAAGGGGTGGAGCCTTAGGTACTTGCCAGGGTGGGGTAACCCTCTTTGCTGCTATGTGGCAATGTCTGTGGAGGAGGGGTCAGGTAGGGCACAATGCTACTTGCTCTGCTGTCATCCTACTTTCCATCACTTCCCTTGCTTTCCACAAGCAGATTGTGCCCTTTCAGGAAATGATTCCCAGGTGGGTGGGTTTGTGTACATTCTAGGACCCTGTGGGTCCCTCCAAAGAACTTTCCTGTGAGGCTGGGAGTTTCTCCTGCTGCCACAACACCCACAGATTTTTTTATAGCCTAGGGTTTTGAGTCATTAGTTTCCCACACTGAAATCCTAGGTTTCGCTTTCTATCTCTCTCCTTTGTTGTTCCCCTGGGCTTGTCTGTGTATGAATGTTGGATGCCCACTCAGTCTACCTACTGCTGCCTTGCTTGCCCTGGTGGGCCAGCCACAGCTTTGCAGCACATTCTTTCTGTCTGGCTTCATGTTTCTACCCCTCTTACCATCTGGATGAATGTTTCTTTAACTCCTTGGTTGTTGGACTTCCATGCAAATGTTTTTCTGGTAATTCTGGTTTTTCTTTTTTAATTGATTGTTACCCTTCTTTTGGTTGTGTGAGGAAGCGAAGCATTTCTGCTTACACCTCCATCTTGGCTGGAACTCTTCTACTCATTTTTGTTGTTTTCCCTATGTCTGTTTGAGTACAAAATCTATATTCTCTGTTATCATGTGGCTCTGCATCTCTCAGAGCTAAAGGTTGTATTGGCTCCTATACATTCTTACAGTCTTTATAGACAGATAGTAAGGTGTGTTCTACAGAGCAGCTCCCACAAATGTGTTCCTGCAAATTATTTGGACAATAATGTAGACATTTCATCAGGAGCTTGATTCATGGTTTAAAAGCTAGATGTTTTAGTGTGTTCATTCCTGTAGTATACCAATAGTTTTCCTTTTTTTATGTAAGGAATGTTTTCTGAGAAATTATAAATAATCAAAAATGTTATGCAGCAAGTATATTCTGCCAAATGCTTATTTATTTTTTAAAGATTTTATTTATTTATTTTTAGAGAGAGTGGAAGGAGGGAGAAAGAAAGGGAGAGAAACATTAATGTGTGGTTGCTTCTCCTGTGGCCCCCACTGGGGACTTGTCCCACAACCCAGGCATGTGCCCTGACTATGAATCAAACCAGCGACCCTTTGGTTTGCAGCCCATGCTCAATCCACTGAGCTATACCAGCCAGGCCCAAATGTTTATTTCAATTAGTGGAGGTGAGTGGTAGTACACTATTTACGCTATATAATAGTTCTGATTTGACTTCAATGTAACTTCAACTCAGTACTTAGAATTTTCTCTTAATGGATCACCAAAGAAGAGATTCCATATAAATAAGATTTCTGAGAAAGTGGAATACACTGCAAAGCTTTTCCTTAGCCTTAGAAACTGTCAGGAGTTTTAAAGGATACTTCCTTAGTTTAGACTTCTACAATCGTTATTCTTAAACCAGCCAAAAGTCCTCTTTATGGGCTTTTCTTGAAGCTTGTTAAGAATACAATCATACTCTATTTGCAGATAACATGATTTTCTACATGTAAAATTTTAAGGAATCCATTAAAAAACTATGAGAATTAGTAAATGAGTTCTGCAATGTTACAGGATATCAGATTAATATACAAAAAAAACATATTTCTGTATTAGCAATGAAAAGTCCAAAAATGAAATTAAGAGAGCATTTATAATAGCATCAAAAATAAAGAATACATAGGGATAAATTTCACAAAAAGGTACAAGAGTTTTACATTGAAAACTACAAAACATCATTGAAAGAAATAGACAAAAATAAATGAAAAGGCACCCCATGCTCCTGGATTGAAAGACTTAATATTTTAAGATATCATTATTCCCACAAGTTGACCTACATATTCAATACAATCTCTGTCAAAATCCTAGTTGCATTTTTTTGCAGAAATTAATAAGATTATGCTAAAATTCATGTAAAAAAAGGACACAGAAGAGTCAAAACAATCCATATAAAGATCAACAAAGTTGGAGAACTCACAGGTCTCTATTTCAAAATTTACTACAAGACTGCAGTGATTAAGAGTTTGTGGTACAGGCATCAAGATAGAATAGAATCAATACAATAGAAATAACAGTCCAGATATGAACACTCTTATTTATAGTTAATTGAATTTTTACAAAAATGTCCAGATAATTTATTAGGAAGAGAATAGTCTTTTCAACAAATAGTGCTTGGAAACTGAATATCCACCTGCCAAAGGATAATGGTAGATCCTTGTCTTAACCATATATAAAAACTCACAGGGTCAAACACAAATGTAATAATTAAAATCATAAAACTCTTGGATGAAAACATAGCTGTAAATTTTGAGACTTTGAATTAGGCATTATTTTTTTTAGATATGATACCCAAAACACAAGCAATAAAAGAAAAAGTAGTTAAATGGAACTTCATCAGAATTAAAACCTTTAGTGCATTGAAGAAGCAAGAATATGACTCAAGAATGGGAGAAAATATTCACAAATTATTTATCTGATAAGGAATTGTACCCAGATTATAAGAACTCTTGCAATTCAGTAACAGAAAGGTGAATGGCACCTCATTTAAAATTTGGAAAATGGGCTGAATAAACACTTCTTCAAAGAAGATATTCAAATAATGAATAAGCACATAAAAAGATGCTCAACATCATCATCAGAGAAATGCATATCAGTACCACAATGAGATAACACTTTTTACCCACTAGAATGGCTATAATTAAGAAGACAATAACAAATGTTGGTGAAGATTTGGAGATATTGCAACCATCATATGATTTTTTTGAAAATATGAAATGGCACAGAAGCTTTGGGAAACAGTTTGAAAGTTCCTGAAAGTTAAAACATGTAGTTATCATATAATACAGAAATTCCACTCCTAGATATATACTCAAGAAAAATGAACACATATATCCAAAACAAAAACATGTACACAAGTATTCATAATATTATTATCTAAAATAGTGAAAAAGTAGAAACAACCTAAATGTCCATCTATGAATGAATGAACAAATGAATGAATGAAATAAAACTGGTATATTTATAAATGAAATTATTATCCTGCAATAAAAAGGAATGAAATACTGATATAAATATTAGTATATGGATGAGCCTTAAAATATGTTAATTAAAAGAAACCATACACAAAGGGTCACATACTACATAGTCCCATTTGTATGAAATGTTCAGAATAAGCACTATGAAGACAAATTAAATTAGTTGTTGCCTAAGGATTGAGAAGAGGAGAAGAAAATCCTGAGTAAATCCTAATGAGTCAGGAGTTCCTTTTTGGGTAAAGAAAATGTTCTAAAATTGATTTGGTGATGATGGCACAACTGTGTACATACACTAAAAGACTATACACTTTTAAGTGGGTGAATTGTATGGTATGTGAATTGTATCTCTATAAAGCAGTTATTAAAATAATATTATAATTAACTTACATAAGCCATTTTTGAGCTATATTGAACTAAACTTTCTTCACACTTTGAGATTTTATTATATTCAATATATGTATATTTATTGAGTACCTCTGTCATGTGGGCTACATAGATGAGTTAAGTCCCAGTTTCTGTCCTTAGGGTAATCTCAATCTAATAGTGAGTGAAATAAATATCTCTAATATAACACAATATATGGTATGTTAGTTAGGGTAACACTAGCTGCTTTAACAAATAAATCACAAAATTTCAATAGCTTTACATATTTATTTCTGCTCATATAATATTCCAATGCAGGTGTTGGCCTTTCATATTACAATTCAGACACTCTGGTACCTTTCACTTTGTAGTTCTAGTATCTTTTAGGGCCCCAGAATCACCTATATCCAGGTGACAAAAGGTAAGAGAGAGCAACCAGAGAAGGCATTTTTGCTTTTTTATTCCTTTAGCCCAGTTTCATTCCTTCTCTTGCCAATAACCGGTCCGGGGCTTCATCTTGATGCCATAGTAGCTTAGAAATATAGTTTCCAATCGGGCAGTTACTACCAAGTGATAAATGTGTGCAATGGAAAAGTTTAATTCTTCTGAAACTAAAAACAAAATTTATTGGCTTATATAATAAAATTTATGAGAATAAATCTCACTTCAGGCATAGCTGGATCCCAGGTGATCCAGCAATAAAACAAAGACTCAATGTCTATCTTTTTTCATCTCTGATTATCTCTGCATTATATTCATTTTGAGATGGATTGTTTTCACAATACATTTTTTTTTGAGGACTCATTATCTTGGAAGGCTAGAGATTCGTTTTGGAGACTGATTTTGTGTCAAAATTCATACTAATCTCTATAAATCACTCTTATTGGTTTGGTTTATATCACATGACCAACCTTAATGTAATAATTTTTCTATGGTAATTAAATGCTCTGATTAGCCAGGTCTGGCTTATGTGTACACTCCCGTATCAGGAAATGGGGAAATCCTTGGATTGAAAATTCTACTAGATGAACTTTTTAAATTAATTTTGGTTCATAAAAAAATAAAAGAGGTTCATTATCAGGAAAAAGAGAAAAAGCATATGGGCAGATAAAAATATGTATCCACTTCAGGTAGATATTCTGTAACTGTATGAGAGATTCTAGGCAAGATTAAATGGAATTTGTCTCTTAAACCCAATTAAAATAAGAGATGTGATTTTCTATGTGTATGGACAAAGTAGACTGTGGAAGGGTTTTAAAGTTCACAAGAGATAGCCCCAGCTGGTGTGGCTCAGTGGATTGAGTGCTGGCCTGTGAACTGAAGGGTCTCCAGTTCAATTCCTATTCAGGGCACATGCCTGTGTTCTAAGCCAGTTCTCTGGTGGGGGGTACTGCATGAGAGGCAATGGTACATTGATGTCTGTGTCCCTCTCTCTCTCCCTCCCTTCCTCTCTCTAAAAATAAATAAATAAATAAATAAATAAATAAATAAATAAACAAACAAATAAACTATTTTTAGAAAAGAAAAAATAAAGTTCACAAGAGATAAAGATCATCTAGACTAATTCTAAGAACATTACTATGATTTCTGATTCAGAGAGAACACTCAATGACTTTTCTACATAACAGTGGTCTCCAAACCAGTGTGTGAAATAATTCTCTGGGATGTAAGAAGAAAAATCATTTCTTGTAATTTACAAGGTGTTATCAACATAGATAATTTTACAAAAACCTGATTATGAAATAATAAAATCTCTTCAATATTGTTATGGTGAGTGACGCAGAATCTATTTTGTACTTTACAGAGGTTCTTTGATTATCCTGTGATAAAGTACTTAAGGAGTTGTAGAACTTAAAGATGCATTAGATGTTTTTTGTTTACTAAAAGATGGATATTCCAAGTGTGCCAACCTTTATGCTGATAAGCAAAGGCTGTCAGTAACATGTTACCTAGAATATACAGTAAAAATAATAAACACTTCATCAACACTTTCAAAGAAAAAATACATTTTAACAATAATAGAAAGAGTATCTCATTTTCAAAAGAAACTCACACTTTGGAGAAATGATTATCTTTAAAAATGTTTGGAAATATCTACAATATTATGTGACTTTATGGTTGAAATTATATGTAGCACCTAAAAAGAACCCAAACAAAGCACATATATTTATGCCCTTAAAACTTTGAAAACACAATAGAAAAAATATAAAAGACTTATTATTCACAGAAAAAGAAAAACAAATGCTTTTAAAAGTGTGAACAAATACTTTCTCTCACATTTAATAAGGTATTAAATTTAAAACTACACTGAGATAGCATTTCTCATATATGCTGACAACTGAAGCTGTTATGGGCTCAAGTTTCTAGTGCCAGGTGGGTACTGGAAATACGGGGGCGCACCTTATAAAGCATATGCCTGTCTAACCATTATACTGTACATCTGAAACTAATACAAAATACTATTGAATGTAAATTATAATTGAAAAATAAAATCAATAAAATGAAATACAATAAAATGTATAGTGATTGCAAAATGTCATGTGACCCAAGGAGGGTTATTTCACAATATCTCACAAAACTGTATGGTTTCATTTTTTGACTCAGCAATTCAACTTCTAAAAATCTACCTTGAAGATACAATTCCAACAATATGAAACATATGCCCAAGGTTAATCACTGAAGCATTATTTGTAATAAAAAATTGTAAACAACCTAGCTATCTATTCATAGGGGACTGGTTGAATAAACTATGATATATTCATAGAGTAAGGTATATGCAATTATCAACATGAAAGGAAGAGGGTTTGCCCTTTTTGCAAAAGGAAATACTGGAAGGATGATAAGACTGAGTAGAATCTTATCCTAAATGAAAAAAAAATGAATAAATAAAGGAAAGAAGGAGAATGAGATGCAGGTAATAGAGATAAGAGCAAGTATTCTCCTTGAGTATTTCTTTTTATGTAATGTTTACTTTTTAGAATGCAAAGGTTAATAAATTAAATAAAAATCCATAAAACATAAACCTTTAAACAAAAATAGAAACAAATGACCATAAATGTATATCAAACATATCATACAGAGAAAATGATTATTTAAAGTATTTTAAACACAGTCTTCTGACTCTACATCTTTAACTGTATACATTCTAAAGACAAAAAGAACTGCAAAAAAGCCCAGTAGTTTTCTTGTTATAGTAATATTAATTGTGATTTTAAAACTCATTTAGGTATATTGTAGAATAAGGTAAATAAGTGTACATGCATATAGATGTGGCTGGGCACCAATATTCCCTGAATAAGAAAAAGAGATGCAAGAGAAAACTCTATTATATAATAAAATAAACTGAAAACTGCTATGGAAAACTGTATAGAGGTTTCTCAAAAAACTAAAGACAGAACTACCATATGATTCTGCAATCTCACTTCTGGCTATATATCCAAAATAATTGAAAGCAGGATCTCAAATGTAAATTGCACACCCATGTTCATCACCACATTATTCGTAGTAGTTAAGATGTAAAAGCAATGAAAATGTGCATCAACATATGAATGAAGGAAGAAAGTGTGGTATATCTGTACAATGGAATATTATTAAGCCCTAAAAAGAAATTCTATCTCATGCTACAAGATGTATGAACCTTGATGACATTATGCTAAGGAAAATAACACACACACACAAATACTGTATGATTCTATAGAAACTATCTACAGAAGTCAACATCACAAAAATAGAAAGGAGAATAGTGTTTGTCAGGGCCTACAGAGAAGAAAACTGGGAGATATTTTCAATGCATATAGAGTTTTGGTTTTGCAAAATGAAAAAGTTCAAGAGAGTTTTACAACAATGTAAATACAGTAAACACAACTGAACTGTGCAGTTAAAAATGAATAAAAGTGTACATTTTATGTTTTAATCACAACTAAAGTTTTAAATAAATGCTAAAATTATCTACAAGAATAAAACAAGGCAATGGATTAAAAATAAATAAATGTATTTACTCATAATTTTTAAAGTGACTCTCCCTATCTCTGAATATAGATGGTAATATAGTAGAAGCAATGATACCCAGAAGCATTAACACACCTAGTACACTTCTAAAGTCAATTCCTCCGTAAAAGAAACCAGGGACCTTTTGAGAAATGGTGATTGCAGGTGTGAGGCAGGGGAAGTGCAAGGAGAGTCTGAGACATCTTGGGCCACAGAGAGTAAAGAGGTTCTAAATCCAATAGGGGCATGTTGCCCCACAATGATGCAGGATCCAGCTTGGAGAACTCCCACTGACCACATTTGAATCAATTTGAGCATTCAAAGGAATAACTATAACATACTAAGTTAAAATTCATTAGTTTCCTGAAAAAAAGAAAAGAAAACATTGGATAAGAGGGCTAATCTTCTTGATAGAATATCAATTAAATTAAATATAGAATACAGAATAAATTTAGAAAACCACTATTTGGTAAACTCCAAAGTAATAATCGACCCAGGGAAGGATCATTGATGAACGTTAAAGCAATTAGGTGAAAAGTAAGTGTAAAAAAGGAATATTGGCTCTGTGGATGTGCACCTAGGGGAAACTACCTTTACTAAAGCAGGACTTTAAGGTCACCACCTCAAGCAAGTGATCCAACTTAGTGTCACTAGTATAGTGCAACCATATCTAATGTACCTGACAACATATCATGAGAATTGAAATGAACAATATTGCCTTTGAAATATTCTGCCAAAATATTTCACCTTCATCTAACTAAGCCTCTAGAGCCCTTATTCGTAGTTTATAAAAAATGAGCTTTTTATAGTTAAACAATAGCAGGAAAAACAATCAGACAAATCCATAATTCAAAGACATTCTACAGGATAATGAGTACTAGGCTCTTTAACAAAATGAATGTTGTGCTGGCTGGTGTAGTGCAATTGAGTGTGAGCCTGCAAACCAAAGGTTTGCAGGTTTCATTTCGAGTCAGGGCACACCTGGGTTGCAAGTCAGGTCCCCATTTGGGGGCACACAAGAGCCAACTACACATTGATGTTTCTGTCCCTCTCTTTCTCCCTTCCCCTCTCTCTAAAAATAAATAAATACGTATTTTTTTAAAAAGTGAATGTCATAAAAAATACTTCATGTGAGAGAAAGGTATTTTTTCCTAAAAGAGGTTTAAGAAACTAAAAATAAAAAATTGTAATATATGAACCTAGATTGCGCAATGGTTCAAAAACACAAGTGTGAACAAGATTCTTGGGACAACTGAGAAAAAAATTATCATGGGTTACATATTAGATAATACTGAAGAATTATCACCATTTTCTTAGGTATGATATGTTGATTATTATATAGGAGATACAAGCTGAAAATATAAGAACTGTGCACTACAATGTCTTCAATTTACTTCCAAATAACTAAAAACAAAAATAAATGTATGAAACCAATTTAACAAATAAATCTTTAAGAAGTGGTGGTTGGAACTCAGTACTGAATATCTGTATTTAGTAAATGCAACCAGCAGTGCACTCTTTTCATTTGTGCAATATATATATATATATATATATATATATATATATATATATATATTAAATATATATATGTTTAATATCTATATATAGATATAGATAGATATAGATATATAATATCTATATATATATATTTAAATATTTTATTTATTTATTTTTTTAGAGAAGGAAGGGAGGGAGAAAGAGAGAGAGAGAGAGAGAAACATCAATGTGCGGTTGCTGGGGGCCGTGGCCTGCAACCCAGGCATGTGCCCTGACTGGGAATCGAACCTGCGATGCTTTGGTTCGCAGCCCGTGCTCAATCCACTGAGCTATGCCAGCCAGGGCACAATATCTATATATTTTTGTTGAGTACCTTTTCAACTATGATCACCATTAAAACCAGGTATGAAAATATGCTGAATTTAGAACCAGACCATTATATCACTGTACCATAAACTATCAAATCAAGAATTTAAGGTAATGATCTATATCCAGTGACAGTACTCCCACTAAAACATAATCATGTATAACATTTTAAAATAACGTATGAGTGAGAACATAAAGGCTTTTTGTGCCCTGACCAGCATGACTTAGTTAGCTGAGCACAGTCCTACAAGGAAAAATGTTGCTGATTCAATCACAGGTTAGGGAACATGCCTGGGTTGTGGGCCAGGTTACCCTTTGGAGGCACGCAAGAAGCAACCCATCGATGTTTCTCTCACACATTGGTGTTTCTCGGCCTCTTTTATCCCTCTCTTTCCTTCTCTCTAAAAATAAGTAAAGAAAATATTTTATTTAAAAAAAGCTTTTTATACCATTAAAAATAAAGCTTAGACTACTTTCAGGTATTTTGTATTTCCACTTTATCTCCTTTTTCATTTTTATTTAGAGAGTATACATTAGAATGTGCACAAATTGTTATTACATTGGTACATGCACATTCTTGAGAAACATACCAGTAAATACCCATCTAACATAGTAGTGATTTTTATTTTCCTTAAAGGTTATGGCTGGCGTGAGTGGTGAATATGAATCAATGTACAAGAAAGGCTTACCTCTTTGTGTGAACAGATCTTGAAATCTAACCAGGTTTTGAGAAAGAACTGCAATATAGTACTACATACCTGGTGGTTTAGTACAGCAGAAACTTATTCTTTCACAGTTCTGAAGGTTAGAAGTCCAAAATCATGATATCAGCAAGAATGGTTCCTTCTGAAGTCTCTGAAAGAAAACTGCCCCAAGATCTCTCCTAGTTTCTGATCATGGTGGACAATTCTGAAATCCTTGGCATTCTTTGGCTTGTAGATGCATCACTCCAATCTCTGCCTCTGTCTTGACATGGCTTCTCTTTATGTGTCTGTGTCCTATCTCCTCTTTTCATAAAGATACCAGTCATATTGGATTAAAGACTCACCCTAATCCACTATGATCTCATCTTAAATAATCACATATGAAACGAAATTTTGAAATAGGTTTTTGAAGTTCTAGAAGTTAGGACTTCAACATATCTTTTTTTTTTGGGGGGGGGCACTATTTAACCTGTAACAGAACCTGATGTTTTCCCCACTTGTTATATGAGGTGATTCTCTTAGTCTTCTCTTCTATAATTTTTATACCCGTACATTTGTTAGAGAGAGAATAAAGAAGAAAAGGGGAAAAATTCCCCATATGTTTGAAGACATATTTTGTATTGTGATTCACTTTAAAATATTTGAACTAGAAATGCTAAATTATTTTCAGATTACTAGAATTGTTATCATATCTTACCACGGAATATGTTTTTTCTTCTTCCAAATAACAGAAATAAGGACTGTGAGTTCTATCCTTGCCATTTCCTAATCCATGTATAAATAGTCATTATTTTTAATTAAATTTCCTATAGTCTTTCAATTCTTAGCTTCACCTTTTAGCACTATTACAATTCTTGTTCTCTTCAAGTGATCTGATCCAACATGTACAGTGTCCTTTTAAAATGAGGTTTCTGTAGATTATTACCTTCAAGGTCTGATTTACCTTCCTTTAAAATATGGTTTCTACTTTCTTTGACATGATATGTTCCTATATTCCACTTATAATGAATAAATCTTAAGGCTTATCAGTGCATGATATGTTTAATTGATTAAATGCATTTATAACTGCATTACTAATAGATACATAAAGCTCAAGCTAGAGAGGAGGAAACATTTGGTTTGTTGCCTCAGTTTTTGTAAATGCAGAAATGTGGGCATTGATTCCTATACCCCAGTCTACTTCAAGTTGTTGTGGTGTTTAATATGGTTACAATTTGACAGGCAGCAGGAAAATCATATTTAGCACACAAATGTCAAGAAGAAAAACCTCTTCTGTAGAAATAAAGCCACTATGGTGATCACCTAATAAACATTAAGTAATAACAGCAATACTCATGGGGCAAATAGCACAAAATAGTCTCTTATTGTTGAACCAAAAAAGCAGTAATGCTAAAAGGCCAGATGACTTGGAATAGCATGCTATATTTATAAACTCTTAAATAAGCATTCATCCCACTTATTAAAACTCCCCCTTTTAAAGTGTAAAGGATATTGTATTTAGAAAGTTGTATTTTCTACTCCCAAGGTGGGTGTGCTGTGCCAATTCCACAACTACACATTACATTTCAAAGATTTCTGCTCACTGGTTCAGAACTTTATAAAATGTGAAAAGTGTAGCTTGTCTTAAAGCTATTCTTATTCTCCCTTTTTTTCTTCCTTTCTCCTTTCTAGTACTACTTCTCTCCCTCTCTAGCCTTCAAAATTTGCCCTCAGACCATGATTTGATAAGGTTATTTACAGTAAACCAGTAGTTCTCAAAAAAAAAAAAAAAAAGGTGTGATCCTCAGATCAGCAACATCAGCAACAGCTGGGAATTTGTTAGTGATACACATTCTCAGGCCTCATCCCAGCAACTGAATCAACTCTGGGGGTAAGTCAGGTAGTACTATGTATTATAACATGACCTCCATGGGAATTCTAATGTGCCTTGATGTTTGAGAACTATTGCACTTTTCCATAAATGACTGCTTTTTTATATGCTAGCCACCCCAGAAATACTTGCATGTTTTTAAAGGGAAAGAACTGAATTTCGAATTAAAGAATTTTAGTCACTACCTGACTTAGTCTGGTTGGGCTGCTATAAGAAAATGCTATAGACTGGGTGGTTTATAAATAACATAAATATATTTCTCACAAGTCTGGAAGCTAGAAGTCTGAGTGAGGATCAGCATGCCAGCATGGTGAAGTTTCGGCAAGGATCATCTTTCAGGCTGCAGACCACCAACTTCACATGACAGAGAACAATGAAAGCAAGTTCTCTTGTGACTCTTAAAAGGGCAAAAATCCCATTTATAAGAGCTTCACCTTAATTACCTCATCTAATTCTAATTACTTCCCAAATGTTTTAATACTATCTCATTGGGAGGTAAGGTTTCAACAAATGAAATTGGGGGAAAACACAAAAATTTAGTCCATAACATCAGCCAATCTTTGAGGAAGGTAAAGTATAAATAAGAGTTCTGCTTGATGTTTTGACACCATCTGTATTCTTAAGGTAGCTCTGCCTAACATACGCATTTGTTCTTTCATTTAGTCAGTCAGTCAGTCAGTCATTAAGTACTTACTTAGAGATTTAGCCAGACACTATTTTAGCTACTAGGGAAATAAGGACTCAGACCTTGCCCTCAGTACATACCTCATTTAATGGCAGAAATTGGCAATTAGATCATCAGAATGCAAAAGATAAATACACTTATGGAGTTATACACATGATGCTATGTGCACCTTCTAATACTATCACATCAAAGGGTAGGTTTTTAACATATGAATTTGGGGGTACACAAACATTCAGTCCATAATGCCTGCCAGTCTGTAGAGAAGGTCAAATTTGCCTACATCAGAGGTGATCAGGGGAGGAGTGCACTGTAGCCCAATGACAGTAACTTTGTTGACAGCCCTATTGCCTACCTAGGACAGTTGCCCATCCCTAGGATTCTCTACTGGGTTTGCCAAGATGCCTGGGTCTGGTGATTCTGAAATTAATAAACTTCATATGAGATTTTATGATTTTTTGTTTGTTTTACTTTGAAGGAGTGATGGGGATTATCCCATATAACCTAGAGGAGCCATTCTCAAAATGATCAGCATTGTTTAGGCTCAAAGACAGAATTTTCTTAGAAATGCTATTTTTATATGAACAGCATGGCTGGCTACATGTTGTTGTTTATACAATATAATTTGTACATTTTACACTAGAACTAGAATTAATGTTTTAATGGCAAGAGTAAATTCCCTGGGCTCATATTCCATTTGAATGTCACAGTAAAATTAATCAGGAGTATTTTCTATGCTGAGTATGGTTGATTTAATCTTGAGACCCTGATTCTATAATATATAAATTCTGAAGTAAACATTTGTCCAAATTCATGGATTTTTTAAATAACAATTTTAATAACTACAGAGATATTTTAAAGACTTTAAAGTATCTGTTATGGTCAACTTTCATTGACTTAATGGTATCTTAAACTTCCTTGTAGATTATAAATATTATATGAATCCTATAGACTTTTGTGTTCAGCTTGAGGTACTTCTAAATATAAAGATAATTTCTTTTTATGTAAAGCCTTATTCATTTCAGTAGAGACCAGTAAATACATCAATTCTTAATTCTCATTCAACACCTATTTGAAGGCTTACTATGTGTATTTACTGCATCCCACATTCCCTCTATGAATGCAGACACCATCTCTCTGTTAAATAAATAAATGATGGGAGAAAGAAACAAAGGCTAGGAGCTATGGGAATATAAATATAAATGCCAAGTTGTCCCCACCTTCAAGAAGTATATAGTCTTATTATGCAGTAGGTGAAACATGGCTCATTAATGGCAAAGTAATACGTGATATGTACCATAAGAGAAAAGAAGATGATATCAATTAGGTTTCTGAGGAGTGAGAGACAACATTAGGCAATGGAATCAAAAAACTCTTCTTGGAGGAGAAGAGTTTGCATTTGGACTTGAAGAATTTGACTATGAGGAAGTAAGAGATAGAGGCATTTGGGGCAGAGGAAGTGATTCAGACAAAGCCACTGAAGCAGGAAATACAATGCAGGTATGGAATGTAAGGCTTTAAAAGGAAAAAGTGAGAAATAAAACAGAAAGGGGTGGCTGCAGCCAAGCAAATTAATTCAGAGTGCTTTCAATCATCAGCAGGAAGCAAGTGAAGTTATCTAACCAGAAAATGGAAACTATTACAAAAACCTGATGGGAGATAATGCCCAGACTAAAATGTATATGGAAAAAGAAAAAACAATCAACAAGAAAAACTGAGTATAAATAACTTTTTCTCTGATGAAGATTTTTCAAGATCCTCATGCCCCCTACATTATCAACTTGCTTTCTACTAGATCCAGTATTGGAGGATTAAATGTACAGAGAGCACTGCAAACAAGTGCATGCACAACACTTAAAGTTTTAACCCAAAACTCTTTCCTGTTGTCAGGAATGAACTGTATGTGAATCTTAAATGGCTTGGTTTTATCACAGCAAGGCTATATTGTCTATGATAAAAAATAAATAAATAGAATTGCCAGGCAAGATGGCCAAGCTGGAGGCATAGATAGATACACTTGGCCTCCTTGTACAACCAAAAGAAGGATTACAACAAATTTAAAAACAAAAGATAACTAGAACTGCCAGAAAATTGAACTGTGTAGAAGTCTGACAACCAAGGAGTTAAAAAAGAAATGTTCTTCTGGACCAGTAGAAGGGAGGAGACAGGTACAAAGATGACGAATACTCACAGCAAGGCAGCACCTGGAGGACATGGACAGGCTAGGTGGCAGCTGGTGTTCCCACATTAGCATGCCGGTAAACTAGGAGGAACATCTGGGAAGAGAGACAGATGACACAACCTGGGGTTCCAGTGTGGGGAAATAAAGACTCAAAACTTCTGACTGAAAAAACCAGTGGGGGTTGAGGTGTCAGGAGAAACTCCCAGCCACACAGGAGAATTCATTGGAGAGACCCACAGGGTCCTAGAATATACACAAAACCACTCACCTGGGAATCAGCACCAGAAGGGCCCAATTTCTTTGCAGGTAGTGGAGGAAATGACTGAAAGCTGGCTGCAGAGCAAGTGCCATTGTTCCATCTTAGACCCACCCCCCACATACAGTGCCACGATGCAGTGATGTGGGTTGCCCTGCCCTGGCAAATACATAAGGCTCTGCCCCTTACTACATAACAGGTACTCCTAGATAAAGAAATATGGCCCAAATGAAAAAACGGATCAAAGCTCCAGAAAAAATACAAGTAAATGATGAAGATATAGCCAATGTATCAGATACAGAGTTCAAAACACTGGTAATCATGATGCTCACAGAAATGATTGAGTATGGTCACAAAATAGAGGAAAAAGTGAAGTCTGTGGAAACTTAAATAAAGGAATATATACAGGGAACCAACAGTGAAGGGAAGGAAACCAAAACTCAAATAAACGGTTTGGAGCAGAAGGAAGAAATAAACATTGTACTAGAACGGAATGAACAAGTAAGAATTCAAAAAAATGAGAACCTTAGGAAACTCTGGGACAACTTTAAATGTTCCAACATTGGGTCTAGCCAAGATGGATGTGTAGGTAGAAACCCTTTACTTCCTCGCACAACCAAAAGGAAGATAACAACCAATCTAAAACTATAAACAACCAGAAATGACAGAAAATCAAAGTGCATAGAACTTCCACAACGAAGGAGTTAAAGAAACACTCAATCAGATCAGTAAAAGGGATGGAGATGGGTTGCTGGGCTGAATGAGAGGACACACAGCAGGGCAGTAGACTACACGGGTGATGTGGGTCTGGCTGAACAGATAACTAAAGACTCAAGCTAATTGTAAACTACCACAGGAGATGCCATGGTGGGAGAAACTCCCAGTCCCACGTGACAGAATTCATTGTAAAGTAGGGATAAAGCCAAGCAAGCAAGCCACATTGTCCCCTCTCTGGCCACTTCCCCACAGACAGCACCACAACACAGTGACATAGGTTGCCTCGAAAGGGTGAATACCTAAGGCTCTGCCCCCTAAAACATAACAGGTGCTCCAAGAATAGAAATATGGCCCAAATGGAAAAAAAAAAAAAACAGGTCAAAACTCCAGAAAAAGTGCTAAGCAATGAGCAGATAGCCAACCTATCTGCTTCAGCGTACAAAACATTGGTAATCAGGATGCTCACAGAAAAGGTGAGCTCAGTAGCAAAATGAAAGAACAAATGAAGGCTACACAAAGTGAAATAAAGCAAAATATACAGGGAAACAACAGTGAAAGGAAGGAAACTGGAATTAAATCAACAACTTGGAACAAAAAAAGAAATAAACATTCAATTAGAACAAAATAAAGAAACAAGAATTAAAAAAAAATTAAACTCGCCTTAGGAACCTCTGGAACAATTTTAAACATACCAGTATCTGGATCGTAGGGGTGTCAGAAGGAGAAGAACAAGAGCAATAAGTTGAAAATTATTTGAAAAAAAATAATGAAAGAAAATTTCCCCAACCAGGCAAAAAAAATAGACTTCCAGAAAGTCCAGGAAGCCCAGAGAATCCCAAAGAAGTTGAACCCAAAGAGGAACACACTAAGGCAAATCATCATTAAGTTACCCAAGATTAAAGATAAAGAGAGAATCTTAAAGGCAGCAAGAGGAAAGGAGAGAGCTACCTACAAAGGAGTGCCCATAAGACTATCAGCTGATTTCTCAAAAGAAACATTACTGACAAGAAGGAGCTGGAAAGAAGTATTTGAAGTCATGAAAGGCAAGGGCCCACACCCAAGATTGCTCTATCCAGCAAAGTTATCATTTAGAATGGAAGGGCAGATAAGTGCTTCCCAGATAAGACCAAGTTAAAGGGGATCATCATTATCAAGTCCTTATTATGTGAAATGTTGAAGGGACTTATCTAAGAAATTGAAGAAGATCAAAAACTATGAACAGTAAAATGACAACAAACACAACTATCAACAACTGAACCTAAAAAGAAAGGAAAACAAAAACTAAGCAAACAACTAGAAAAGCAACAGAATGAGAGAAATGGACATCACATAGAGGGTTTTCAGTGGGAAGGGGTAGGGGAAGAGTGGGGGAAAGGTACAGGGAATAAGAAACATAATTGG
This sequence comes from Tonatia bakeri, assembly GCA_004024845.1. NCBI lineage: Eukaryota > Metazoa > Chordata > Mammalia > Chiroptera > Phyllostomidae > Tonatia > Tonatia bakeri. The sequence goes on from PVIA01011144.1 coordinate 22,786, forward strand.
TAGCCATAAAATAAACTGGGAGAGGTTAAGAGCAGTATAGGAAATAGAGAAGTCAAAGAACTTATATGTACAACCTATGGACATGAACTAAGAAAGGGAGGGAGGGAGAAAGGAAAGAAGAGAGGGAAAAAAGGAAAGAGGGAGAGAGAGAACAGCAGATTCTGACAGTCTAGTTAGTAAGGTAAACAAAACCGGTAGACTCAAAGGTCACAGAGAATTTACAAAAATGAAGATAAAATAAAGTAGTAGTATTATTATATCCAGCACATTTGGAAATATTGAAAACTGTGACATTTGAAGGAAATAGAAAAGAATTCTGGTTAAGTTTTCTTGAGATAGGGATTCAGAAAAGGTCTGGGAGACAGCACATGAGGTTGGAGAATGCTCTTGAAGTTTAAATTCTTATTCACTAAAAAACCCAAAACACTCAAAATCATGGAGATTAAATAGCATGCTATTAAACAATGAATGGGTTAAGGATGAAATTAGCGAAGAAATCAAAAGGTTTCTGGAAACAAATGAAAATGAACTCACAACAACCCAGAACTTATGGGACACAGCAAAGGCAGCATTGAGAGGGAAGTTCATAGTGATACAAGCATACCTAAAAAAGAGAAATATTTCAAACAAACAACCTAACCCTATGTCTGCAATAACTAGAGGAACAACAACAAAGACAGCCCAGAGCAAATAGAAGGAAGGAAATAACCAAGATCCGAGCAGAATTAAATGACATAGAGACTAAAAGCACAATTCTAAGGATCAATGAATCCAGGAGCTGGTTCTTTGAAAAGATAAACAAAATTGACAAGCCTTTAAGCAAACTCATCAAGAAAAAAAGAGAGAAGACCCAAATAAACACAATCAGAAATGACAGAGGAGAGATTACAATTGACACCACAGAAATACAAAGAATTGTAAGAAATTACTATGAAGAACTGTATGCCAAGAAATTTGAAAACCTAGATGAAATGGACAAATTTCTAGAAAAATATAATCTTGCAAAACTCAATGAAAAAGAAGGAGGAAACCTGAACAAACCAATAACAGCAAAAGAAATTGAAGCAGTAATTAAAAAACTCCCCAACACAAAAGCCCTGGACCAGACGGTTTCACAGGAGAATTCTACAAAGCATTTAAGGAAGAGCTAACCCCTATCCTGCACAGACTATTCCAAAAAATCCAAAAAGATGGAAGACTCCCAAATTCTTTTTATGAGGCCAACATCATCCTAATTCCAAAACTAGATAAAGACACAATGAAGAAAGAAAACTTCAGGCCAATATCTCTGATGAACATTGACGCTAAAATCCTCAACAAAATACTGGCAAACCGCATCCAACAATACATTAAAAAGATCATCCACCATGACCAAGTGGGTTTCATCCCAGGGATGCAAGGATGGTTCGATATTCGCAAATCAGTTAATGTAATTCATCACATAAACAAAAGCAAAGACAAAAATCACATGATCATATCAATACATGGGGAAAAAGCATTTGATAAGGTACAGCACCCATTTATGATAAAAACACTCAGCAAAGTGGGAATAGAGGGAACATTTCTCAACATAATAAAGGCCATATATGAGAGACCTACAGCCAGCATCATACTCAATGGACAAAAACTAAAATCTCTTCCACTAAGATCAGGAACAAGACAAGGCTGTCCACTTTCACCACTTTTATTCAATATAGTATTGGAAGTTTTAGCCACAGCAATCAGACAACAAAGGGAAATAAAAGGAATCCAAATTGGAAAGGATGAAACGAAACTGTGACTGTTTGCAGATGACATGATAGTGTACATAGAAAATCCTATAGACTCTACCAAAAAACTACTTGACCTAATAAACGAATTTGGCAAAACAGCGGGATACAAAGTCAATATCCAGAAATCAAACA
>PVIA01011144.1:32657-46878 GCA_004024845.1 Tonatia bakeri
CTCTCTTCTTTTTCATGTAGCTGTTCAGATCTCCCAACACCATTTGTTGAAGAGGCTATTTTCATTCCATTTATGCTTTTTTCCCACTTTGTCTAATATCAATTGACTGAGCAATCTTGGATTTATTTCTGGGCTCTATTCTGTTCCATCGTTCTTTGGGCCTGTCTTTATGGCAGTACCAGGCTGTTTTGATAACACTGGCCTTGTAATACAGTTTAATATCAGGTATTGTGACCCCTCCTGCTTTGTGCTTCGTTCTCAAAATTGCTGCAGCTATTTGAGGTTGTTTATGGTTCAATACAAATTTCCGAAATGTTTGTTCTAATCGGTGAAATATGTCATGAGTACTTTAGTAGAAACTGCATTGAATCTATAAATTCCTTTGGGTAGTATGGTCATTTTGATGATGTTAATTCTTCCAATCCATGAACATGGTGTATGCTTCCATTTGTTTGTGTTTTCCTTAATTTCTTTCTTCAGTGTTGTGCAGTTTTCTGAGTACAAGCCTTTTGCCTCCTTGGTTAGGTTTATTCCTAGGTACTTTATTTTTCTTGTTGCTATAGGAAGTGGGATTTTAAGGAAGAAATAAGGATTTTTTCCTTATTTCTGTTTCTGATCTTTCGTTGTTGGTATACAAAAATGTCTTTGATTTCTGAGTATTGACATTGTATCCTGCTGTATTGCCAACTTCATTTATTAGCTCAAATAGTTTTTTAGTGGAGTCTATAGGATTTTTTATGAACACTATTGTGTCATCTGCAAACAATGACAGTTCTTCCTTCTTTCTAATTTGGGTGCCTTTTATTTATTTATTTTTCTTTTCTGACTGTTGTAGCTAGAAATTCCAGTACTATGTTGAATAGGACAGGTGAAAGCAGGCATCCTGATCTTGTTCCTGATCTTGTTCCTGATCTTAGTGGGAAAGCTCTAAGTTTTTGTCCATTCAGTATGATGTTGGCTGTAGGTCTCTCATATATGGTCTTTATTATGTTGAGGAATGCTCCCTCTACTCCCATTTGGCTGAGTGTTTTTATCATAAATGGTGCTGTAAATTATCAAATGATTTTTCCACATCAATTGATAAGATCATGTGATTTTTGTCTTTCATTTTCTTTATTTGGTGTATTATGTTTATTGATTTGTGGATATTGTACCATCGTTGCATCCCTGGGATGTATCTCACTTGATCATGATATATGATCTTTTTAATGTATTGCTGGATGCAGTTTGCAAATATTTTGTTGAGGTTTCTATCATTTATGTTCATCAGCAATATTAGCCTAAAGTTTTCTTTCTTTGTTAGATCTTTATCTGGTTTGGGGATTATGATGATGCTGGCTTCATAAAAAGAGTTTGGGAGTTTTCTATCTTTTGGGATTTTTTAGAATAATCTGTGGAGGATGTGGGTTAGATCTCCTTTAAATGCTTTGTAAAATGCTACTGTGAAACTGTCTGGTCCAGAGCTTTTGTGTGTGGGAAGCTGTTTGATTACTGTTTCAATTTCATCAGTTGTTAGTTGTCTGTTCAGGCTTTCTGTTTCCTTTTTATTGAGTTTTGGAAGATTATATTTTTCTAGAAATTTGTCCATTTCCTCTGGGTCTTCAAATTTCTTGGCATATAGTTCTCCATAGTAATGTCCTAAAATCCTTTGTATTTCTATGATGTCAGTTGTAATCTCTCCTCTTTCATTTCTGATTGTTTTTATTTGGGTCCTCTCTCTTTTTTTCTTGATGAGCCTGATTAAAGGCTTGTGGATTTTGTTTGTCCTTTCAAAGAAACAACTCCTGGATTCATTGATCCTTAGAATTGTGGTTTTAGTCTCTATGTCATTTAATTCTGCTCTGATCTTGGTTATTTCCTTTTATTCTACATGCTCTGGGTTGTCTTTGTTGTTGTTCCTCAAGTTCTAGTAGGCATAGGATTAGGTTGTTTATTTGAAACGTTTCTATCCTTTTTTACATAGGCCTGTATTGCTACGAACTTCCATCTCAGGACTACCTTTGCTATGTCCTATAAATATTGGATTGTTGTGAATTCATTTTTGTTCATTTCCAGAAACTTTTTGATTTCTTTCTTAATCTCATTCTTGATCCATTTGTTGTTTAATAGCATGATATTCAATCTCCATGACTATGAGTGTTTTGGGTCTTTCCCTTGAGGTCAGATTCTAGTTTGAGTACCTCGTGATCAGAGAAAATGCTTGATATGATTTTAATCTTCTTGAATTTGTTGAGGCTTGTTTTGTGTCCTATCATGTGGTCTATCTTTGAAAATGTTCCATGTGCATTTGAAAAGAATGTCTATTTTTATTCTTTGGAATGAAGGGCTCTGTAAGTATCAGTTAAGACCATTTCATCTAGGGCATTGTTCAATGCCACGATATCTTTGTTGATATTTTGTTTGGAAGATCTGTCCATTTGTGACAGTGGGGTATTAAAATCTCCTAATTGATTGCGTTGCTGTCAATGTCTTTCTTGAAGTCCTCCAAGATTTTCTTTTTTTAATATATTTTATTGATTATGCTATTACAGTTGTCCCATTTTCCCCTTTCACTCTCCTCTGCCCTGCACACCCTCTCCCACCAACATTCCCCCTTTTAATTCATGTCCATGTGTCATAAGTTCTTTAGCTTCTACATTTCCTATACTATTCTTGCCCTCCTCCTGTCTATTTTCTATCTACTATCTATGCTACTTATTCTCTGTACCTTTACCCCCTCTCTCCCCACCCCACTCCCCTGTTGATAACCCTCCATGTGATCTCCATTTCTGTGGTTCTGTTCCTGTTCTAGTTGTTTGCTTAGTTTGCTTTTGTTTTAGGTATGGTTGTTACTAACTGTGAGTTTGAAGTCTTTATTTGCTGTTCATATTTTTAATCTTCATTTTCTTAGGTAAGTCCCTTTAACATTTCATATAATAAGGGCTTGGTGATGATGAACTCCTTTAACTTGGCCTTATCTGAGAAGCACTTTATCTGCCCTTCCATTCTAAATGAAAGCTTTGCTGGATACAGCAATCTTGGATGTAGGTCCTTGTCTTTCATGACTTGGAATACTTCTTTCCAGCCCCTTCTTGCCTGTAAGTCTCTTTTGAGAAATCAGCTGACAGTCTGATGGGAACTCCTTTGTAGGTTACTGTCCCTTTATCTCTTGCTGCTTCTAGGGTTCTTGCTGCTTCTAGGATTCTCTCCTTCATTTTTACCTTGATTAATGTAATTTTGATGTGCCTTGGTGTGTTCCTTCTTGGGTCCAATTTCTTTGGGACTCTCTGAGCTTCTTGGACTTCCTAGAAGTCTATTTCCTTTGCCAGATTGGGGAAGTTTTCCTTTAATATCTGTTTAAATAAGTTCTCAATTTGTTGTTTTTCCTCTTCCCCTTCTGGTACCCCTATAATTCGGATGTTGGAACGTTTAAAGGTGTCCTGGAGGTCCCTAAGCCTCTCCTCAGTTTTTTGAATTCTTATTTCTCCATTCTTTTCTGTTTGGTTGTTTACTTCTTTCTTCTGGTCCACTCTATTGTTTTGAGTCCCAGTTTCCTTCCTATCACTATTGATTCCCTGTGCATTTTCCTTCATTTCTCTTATCATAACCTGCATTGTTCATCTAATTTGTGACCAAAATCAACCAATTCTGTTAGCTTCCTGATCACCAGTGTTTTGAACTGTGCATCTGATAGGTTGGCTATTTCTTGGTCGCTTAAAAGGATGAGTTTTGGGGCTTTGATTTGTTCTTGTGTTTGAGCCATCTCTCTCTCTCTCTCTCTCTCTCTCTCTGGTCTGCTCACACCTGTTACAGTAGGGGGTGGAGCCTTAGGTGTTCTCCAGGGTGGGGCGCCCCAGTCGCTGGGCTGTGACTTTGTATGTGGGGGAGGGGTCGAGAGGGAACAATGGCAGTTGCTCTGTTCTCTGTGGGACCTCAGTCCCTTCTGCTGCTTCCCCCAAACAAACTGGGCCCCTCTGGTGCCAATTCCCATGTGGGTGGGCTTGTGCACGCTGTGGGACCCTCCAAGGACCTCTCCTGTGAGGCTGGGTGTCTCCCCCTACACCTCAACTTCCACAGGCATCCGCTAATAGTGTCCCAAGGCTCTATTTCCCAGCGCTGGGATCCTGAGTTGCACACACTGCCTTGCTTTACAATCACCACCTCACTGGTTCTGTCAGGTACCACCTCTCTACCGAGGCCTACCAGCTGCTGCAAGCACACTCAGGGTCCACCCGCTGCAGTCTTGCACTCCCCAGATGCCTTACCCACCCTCCGATGCCTTATGTGCCTGGTTCCAACTCTGCTCTCTGCACTGCCACCCGTGCCGAGCTGCCCAACTCCACCCCTCCTGCCGGTCTGAATGAACAGGTCTATTTCAATTTCTTGGTTGTCCGGCTTCCATTTAAATCAATTTTCTGTCAGTTCTGGATGTTATTCTGTTTATAAATTGTTGTTGTTCCTATCTTGGTTGTGAGTGGAGGTACGGTGCATCTATCTATGCCTCCATCTTGGCCGGAAGTCCAAGATTGTCTTTATGTATGTGGGTGCTTGTATGTTGGGTGCATATATATTTACAATGTTTATGTCTTCCTGATGGACTCTTCCATTGAGTATTATGAAGTGACCTTCTTGGGGGGGGGTATGGCTTTTTTTAAGCCTATTTTCTCTGATATGAGTATTGCTACCCTGGCTTTTTTCCCCATCTGTTTGTTTGGAATATTTGTTTCCAGCTCTTCACTTTCAGTTTGTGTAGGTCTTTTGTTCTGAGTTGGGTATCTTGTAGGCAGTATATGTGTGGGTCATGTTTCCTCATCCATTCCACTATTCTGTCTTTTGACTGGGACTTTTAATCCATTTACATTTAAGATTATTATTGATAGGTCCTAACTCTTTGACATTTTTTTCATAAGTGTGTTCCTCTCTTTTTCACTATTTTTCTTCTTGTTCTTAAAGAAAATACTTTAGCATGTGTTACAGAGCTGGTTTGGAGGAGGTATATTCTTTGAAGCTTCTTTTGTCTGGGAAGTTTCTTATTTTGCCTTCCACCTTAATTGAGAGCCTTGCTGTATAAAGTAGTCTTGGTTGCGGGCCTCTTGTTCTCATTACTTGGAATATTTCTTGCCACACCTTCTGTGTTGGTGTGTTTCCATTGAGAAGCCAGCTGCTAGTCTTATCCAGGCTCCCTTGTATGTTACTTCCTGTTTTTTCCTTTGCTGCCTTTAAGATTCACTGTTAGTCTTGTAATTTTGCCATTTTAATTATGATGTGTCTTGAAGTGGGCCACTTTGGAGTCCTCTTGATTGGGACTCTCTGTGTTTCCTCGATTTGTGTGACTTTTTCTTTCATCATATTGGGAAGTTTTCCATCATTACTTTTTCATGCAGGTTTTCTATCCTTTGCTCTTCTTCTCCTTCTGGTGTCTCTATTATATAGTCATTATTACATTTCATGTTGGCCTGCATTTCTTCTAACCCCTCTGCATTCTTTCTTAGCCTCTTTTCCTTTTTTTGCTTATTCTGGATGTTTTTTTTTTCTACATTGTCTTCCAGCTCACTGATCCAGTCTTCTGTTTAATCTAGCCTGTTTTTGACTCTTTGTACTGTGCTCTTCAGTTCAGAAATTGTATTCTTCATTTCCTCTTGGCCCTTGTTGATAGTTTCTATTTCTTTTTTCATGTTGATATAGTTTGCAGTGAGTTTGTTGTAGTTTCCCTGTAGTTTTTGGTAGTTCTCTGTGATGTCATTGAACTTCCTCATAATCATTGCTTTGAACTCAGTATCTGATAGTTGAGTTACCTCTATTTCATTTTGCATTCTTTATGGTGCTTTCTTCTTTCCTTTCATTTGGGGAATTTTTCTTTGTCTTCCCTTTGTTTGTGAGACTCTTCTTATTTGGCTCTGCTTCTTAAATTGTTCTGTTCTGACTCCCTGGGTTTATGGTGTGAATTTCTATGGTAGAATACCTGTGAGATTCACTGCTGCCATCTCCTTGATCTCTCAAGCTCACTGGTCTTCGGCTGTTGTTTATATTGGTTTTCTGTATGTCTTTGGGTTTTGGTTGTTGTTGGGTCTTTCTTTGGTGGATCCTTCCCTCCAGCTGGTTATCTGAGGGTCACTCCATCCACTACCTCTTGTTTTCTTTTGTGCAGAGGTGGGCAGGTTGTCTTCAAGCTGTTTCTTCTGTGTGTATAAGGTTTTGAGGATTCACTCTCACTCTTTTTCAGTTGTTTGTTCTGAGTAATTTCTCCACCATTTAGTTGTATTTCTAGATAATTCTTGTGTTGATTTAGTTTGGCTTCCACTCCCTCCTTCACTTTCTTCTGTTGTTATATATTGGTGGTTGTTTGTTGGTGGGTTTCCTCTTCCAACAGGTTTCCTGATGTTCAAAGCTTCCACCTGCTCTTTTCTGAGATCATTTTGAGAGGGAAGGCAAAATTGTTTAAGACAGTGGGAGTGTATTCTGTGATATTTAAAGTACCAACCCATAGAGAAGTGATAGGAGATCCTTTGGATATGTACAGTGTTAACCATGATATTTCACCCAACTAGCCACCTTTTAGAAAGGGTAGAAAGAAGATAAGATTCTTGTTAGGAGGAGGAAGGATTGTGGTTGTGTCTAGAAAGCAGTGACCTTGTGGGAGGTCAGATTATGAGGCAAAGTAAGAGTAAAGGATACAAAATAAGTGTAGTGTGTGAGAGAATAGAGTTAACCACAATGATAATAAAGTTCAGGAAACAGTGAAGGGGGCTAAGATTTGGGTGGGGTACTGTGTAGTATTTACAATTGTATGGAACAACTGTTATTTACAATAATAATGGAACATCAATCATATGACAGAATCTATATGATCTGGATAACAAGAATGAGTATAGGACCTAGAGTAGTGTGCTAAGAGGACATAAGTGAAGTGAAAGACAGTAAACTAAAAATACACTAAGAAAGAGAGAACAAGGGAAACCAAACAATGCAATTTAACAAGCCAAGAGAAGAAGATTAAACAGAAAGAAGAGAAATATAAGCATACTAATAAAGTGAAAGATGTAAGAATAATGAAAAAAATAACAATACAAATATTCAATAACTTGCATGTTCTTTGGATCAGCAGAGTGAAATTTGTTGCACTATCTCAGCTGTTGGGATGACCCTTCTTTGGGTTCAACTCTGGTCTTTTCACAGTTCCAGGTATTATTGTCTCACCTGTGGGAATTAAAAAAAAATGGAGGTGGAGGAAGAAGAGATAAAAAGGGAGAGGAAAGAAGAAGGAATAAAAAAAGAAAGAAGGAAAGAGAGGAAGAATGAGTTAAAGTAAAAAAAAAAAACCTAAAAAAAAAAGCCTCCTGCTTTCTTCAAACACACTAAGCCATTTCTGCTGGTCTTCCTGGCAGCAGCAGACCGAGGGGAAATTGGTTTCACTTTTCTCCCTTCCTGAGCCACACTATCCCAGACTCTAGCCCTGTTCTCAGTTCACTGCTGAGCCCCCAGTGACCTTCTGCACCCAGACTAGGCCTTTAGCCCACCAGTTGCACTGTCCTTGAGGTACAGCAATTAGGGGCAATTTATACACCCCCTTTTCCCTCGTTACTGTCCTGGATGTCAGGGACTCCTAGCACCCCTTCAAGCTAGTTCAGCAGTCCCACTGAGTTAAGTCTTTCTGGGGATTGCTGACTCCTTGAGCCCTGCAGTTCTCCTTTGTGGGAGTGTCTCTGCCTCCCTCTTATACAGCCAGTCAGCCCTGCAGTGCAGGGGTACCGCTGTGGCTGCAGCTGCTTATGTGGATGTGCACCTCCTCTGCTGCTCCCATGGGGGTACAGCGGTTGGGTGCAAGGCGCCTCTGGATGGCAGAGTCAGGCACGCTCCTTCCGGGGCCTGTGGGTGCGGTGGGATGGGCAGCCACCAGTCCTGCAGGTTCAGGTGAGCATACTCCCTGGGGCTTCAGGTGTGCCCGTGGATTGCGTTGCGGCTGGGTGGGGAGGAGGCCAGGGCGGCTGCTGCAGGAGAATTCCCCAAACAGTCTCTGAGTGTCTTTTTTTACTTTTTCTTTTGGAAAATTTCCTCCTGCTCAAGCCTGCCGCTCTATACAAGGGCCTGACCTCTCACATAGCCCAATTCTCCAACTAGATTGGGGACTATCTGAGTCAGGGCCTGTCATGGCCCAACTCTCAACACTCCCCACTTGGCACCCACGGTCTCCATGTGTGCACACAGCACACATGTGTTTACCACTTCATCCTTATTCCCCTTCCTGCGACTTACAACCAGGTCTCTCCTGGTGTTGTTCAAACCTTGTTTGGTAGGGGTGGGAACCACCCATGTAGCTCTCTCCCAAGAACCCTGAGGCAGACCCTGCAGGCGCCAGGCCTGATGCTGCAGCCATCCTGGTCCCCATGCTGGACCCAGGGACCTTATTGTCCTGAAGCACTCTCCTTGCCATCTGATTTTTCAATGTCCTCTACAACTTTTGGTGTCCAATCTTCATATATGCTGGGATACTGTTGGCTGTTAGCTCTGTTCCTCAGAAGATCAGCTAGGTGTTTCACCTGTGTGCAGGGTGAAGTGGAATCTGCTCCCACCTATCTTGCTGACATCTTCCCTCTTAAGTCTCTCCAATTCTATATTTTTAAACTACAATTTCACACATGCATATAGCAAAGCATAACTATTTATGATAGTTTTAGATTTTAAAGTATCATTATAAAAAAAAGCTCTAAAAATGAGAAAATGTTTGTTTTTTATTTTTGTTTTTGTTTCTGTATTTGTGTTGTATCCAAATCATTAAAGTTAACTGGATACAAAATTTTAATAAGAGACATTTGAACATGTGTTTTTGGAATATCAAACAATTTATATACACCCATGGAAAGTAACAGCAAAAGGCTAACTGGGGTGGTGGTGAAGTCTTGCAGTTAAAATGATAATCTCCACATTGGAGCATCCTTATTGGACACAATTCCCTTACTGCACATTACTAAGGCATGGTGAATCAAAGGAAGAGAAAACACTTATTTTTTTTCCTTTAAAGATTTTATTTATTTTTAGACAGAAGGGGAGGGAGGAAGAAAGAGAAGGACACAAACATCAATAGGTGGGAACTGGGGATCTGGCCTACAACCCAGGCATGTGTCCTGGAAATCAAACCAGCAACCTTTTGGTTCACAGGCAGGCACTCCATTCACTAAGCTACACCAGTCAGGACAGCAAAAAGCTTCTGAAAGAGGAATCTCTGTGATTCCTTTGAGAAAGCAAACCAACACAATGTGACTTCTATATATTTTATTAGCATTTCATCCCCTTCTATCTTAAGTAGGATGTTAGTTGCAGAATCATGGTTTTCTCTTGGCTGTCATTTATGTTGCCTATGAAAAAGTCTCCTGTGTGTCTGCTCTGGCTGATTTTTTTTCAGTGTGTACTTTAAAAGTGTTGTTCAGTGGTAAACAACAAGCAATTCGCCTAGAGAACTGATTTTCTACCTGTGTCAGCTCAGGCTTTTCTCCTTTTTCCTGCAGTATCTTCTGATAATGTACCTGAAAAAAAAAATCTTAAATACACATGGTACCAGAATACTTGTGTTGTCTAGACAGAAGTATATGGTTTTGCAAGATGAAGTATAACATAATAGCATTGTCACATTTAAATCTTAAGTCATAGGGTATAGGGGTAAAAGCATACCAAATTTTGGTATTATATAAGATGTTGGCAATATATAAGATACTATCTTGCATTCATCAGGGACACAGTGTACAGGCTGGTGGGACTTGAGATAAATAACCAAATTACATTTGGGCATAGAGGGTGAATGGGTGTGCAGAATCATTATAATCCGTGAATAGAGCTTTGATCTCATCAACTGATGTCTGTACCAGTGTTTTAATGCATGTTGATTAAAAACACTGTCAAAACTGATCCTCTAGGGACACATGGTTTCAAAGTGGTGTTTGCCAATGAATGCACAGTTGTCAAGTTCCATAATTTATTATGGATTTGGATAGTACAAGAAATGTTTACAGATAAAAAATGTTTTTTGGGTGTTGTGGAGGAAAAACAGGTAAAGTGAATGCTCTTATTTCTGTCGCTACCTTATTTGGTTTCAAGTATCTGATCAGAAAAAGAGAAAATTTATTTCCTCATCTTCAAAATGGTACCCCTAATAAAGCAGCCATCTTAGAGACCAGACAGCAGAGGAGGAAGCTAAAGGCGAAGGAAACAAAATTGATACCATTAAAAGATGAAAGAAGTAACAGAAATAAGAAAAGTCTAAGTAAAAACCATGTTTTCATTCGACTTGGAAAACCTATGAGATGGTGAGCCTCTATTTGTTTTTAAAGGCACAGAACTGAAGCAGACTGGCAAGTGGATCTGGGACTAGAAGAACGGCAAGTTAAAAATTGCTATCATTGTTCAGCTATTCATTCAAAGAAGTCCTACCAGATATGTGTCACAGAGGGAGCCAGACAATAGTTAACCGCAAGCTAGCTAAAAGCTGGAAATTTGCACTGGTCTTTGATTATCACTCTTGAAAACAGAAAGGAGTATTTTTGGTGGTAAGTTTAACCTGTATTTCCTCAGTTTAGATAAATGTAATGAGGATGAATTTGAGTTACAATGACAATGATTTATGATTTTTAAAAATATTTTTTTATTTATTTTTAGAGAGAAGGGAAGGAAGGGATAAAGAGAATGGAGAGAAACATTGATGTGTGATTGCCTCTCATGTTCCCCACACTGGGGACCTGGCCTGCAACCCAGGCATGTTCCCTGGCTGGGAATCAAACTGGTGACCCTTTGGTTTGCAAGCTGGTGCTCAAACCACTGAACTACACCAGCCAAGGCTGATTTATGATTTTGAGCTCCATAAAAATTTCCAGAATCCTGTATCTTTTTAAAAAATATTTTATTGTTGTTCAAGCAGAGTTGTATGTATTTACCCCCCACCACTTCTCCCCACCCTAGCCATACCCACCTTCCTACCCTGCTTCCACCATCCTTGGTTTTGGAAATGTGTCCTTTATAATTATTCCTGAAAACTGTTCTCCCCTTCCCCCAATTACCACCTTCGGCCTCCCCTCTGGGTACTGTCAGATTGTTCTTAATTTCAATGCCTCTGGTTATATTTTGCTTGTTTCCTTGTTTTGTTGACTAGGTTCCACTAATAGGTAAAGTCATATGGTATTTGTCTTTCAATGCCACACTTATTTCACTTAGCATAAGGCTCTCGAGTTCCATCCATGCTGTTGCAAAGGGTATGAGCTCCTTCTTTCTTTCTGCTGTGTAGAATTCCACTGTGTAAATGTACCATAGTTTTTTGATCCATTCATTTACTGATAGGCACTTGGGTTGCTTTCAGCATTTGGCTATTGTAAATTACACTGCTATGAACATTGGGGTGCACAGGTTCTTTTGGATTGGTGTTACAGTGTTCTTAGGATATAATCCCAGCAGTGGAATTGCTGGGTCAAAAGGCAGTTCCATTTTAGTTTTCTGAGGAAATTCCATACTATTTTCCACAGTGGCTGTACCAGTCTGCATTCCCACCAACAGTGCACTAGGGTTCCCTTTTTTCCACGTCCTTTCCAACACTTGTTGCTTGTTGATTTGTTTATGATGGCTATTCCCACTGGTGTGAATTGGTATTTCATTGTGGTTTTAATTTGTATCTATCTGATGGTAAGTGATGCTGAACATCTTTTTATATGTCTCTGGGCCCTCTGTACATCCTCCTTGGAGAAATGTCTGTTCAAGTCTTTTGCCCATTTTTTTTAAATTAATTTTTTGTCTTCCTGGGGTGAAGTTGTGTGAGCTCTTTATTTATTTTGGAGATCAAACCCTTGTTTGAGGTATCATTGGGAAATATGTTTTCCCATACAGTTGGTTCTCCTTTAATTTTAATGTTGTTTTCTTTACCTGTGCAGAAGATTTTTAGTTTTATGTAGTCCATTTGTTTATTCTTTCCTTTAAGTCCTTTGCTTTATGGGAGATATTAGTGAAGATATTGCTGCATGGAATGTCTGAGATTTTCCTGCCTGTGTTTTCCTCTAGGACTTTTATTTTGTCATGACATATATTTAAGTCTTTTATCGACCTTGAATTTATTTTTGTGTATGGTGTAAGCTGGTGATCAAATTTCATTTTTTTGCATGTAGCTGTCCAGCTCTCCCAGCACCATTTGTTGAAGAGGGTATTTTTATTCCATTTTATGCTTCTGCACCTTTTGTCAAATATTTGACTGTAGAGACTTAGGTTTATTTATGGGCTCTCTATTCTGTTCCATTGATCTACATGTCTGTTCTTATGCCAGTACCAGACTTTTTTTTTTATTACAGTGGCCTTGTAATATAGTTTAATATCAGGTATTGTGATCCCAGCTACTTTGTTCTTCTTTCTCAAAATTGCTGCATCTATTCAGGGTCATTTTTGATTCCATATAAATTTTTGAAGTGTTTGTTCTATATCAGTGAAATATGCCATTGGTACTTTAAAAGGGATTGCATTGAATCTATAAATCACTTTGGGTAATATGGCCATTTAGCTGATGTTAATTCTTCCAATCCATGAGCATGGTACATGCTTCCATTTATTTGTATCTTCCTTAATTATTTTCTTCAGTGTTGTGTAGTTTTTTGAGTACAGGTCTTTTACCTCCTTGGTTAGATTTATTCCTAAGTAGTTTATTTTTCTCATTGCTATATCAAATGGGATTTTTTTTTCTTGATTTCTGTTTCTGACATTTCATTGTTTGTGTACAAAATTGTTGTTGATTTCTGAGTATTGACTTTGTATCCCGCTGCTTTGCCAAATTCACTTATTGGGTCGAGGACCTTTTTGGTGGAGTCTGTAGAATTTTATATGTACACTATCATGTCATCTGCAAACAATGAGAATTTTGCTTCCTCCTTTCTGACTTGGGTGCCTTTTATTTCTTTTTCATGTCTGATTGCTTTGGTAAGACTTCAAATACTATGTTGAATATGAGTGGTAAGAGCAGACATACTTGTCTCATTCCTGATCTTAGTGGGAAAGATTTTAGTTTCTACCCATTGAGTACGATGTTGACTATGGGTCTTTTGTATATAGCCTTTATTATGTTGAGGATTGCTCCCTCTATTTCCACTTTGCTAAGTGTTTTTATCATAAATGGTGTTGTAACTTATCAAATGCTTTTTCCACATCTATTGATATGATCAGGTGATTTTTGTCTTTCAGTTTATTTATGTGGTGTGTGACATTTATTGATTTCCTGTATTTGTGTTTTGATTGTTGTTGGGTCTTTCTTTGATGGGTCCTTCCTTCCAGCTGGTAAACTGAGGGTCACACTGCCCGTGATGTCTTGTATGCTGTTGTTCATGTGTGGACAGATCATGTTGAAGGTGGTTCTTCTTTCTCTCTGAGGTTTTGTGGTTTCTCTGTTGCTTTGTTCAGTTGTTTGTTGTGGGTAATTTCTTTACCATTTATTTGTAATTCTAGATTGGTCCTGCGTGGAGGTTAGTGTAGCTTCTACTTACTCCTTTACCATCTTCATTTATTGAATTCTTCCTTTGTCACCTAGCAAGTTCCCTTGGTGAACTATGCCTTCTTTGTGATCATTGTTATAATTGCCAAGACAGGCTGCTAGTGCTCATTTACCTCGTCTATCCCAAAGCAGCCTCTGCTACAGTGATGTTCATTGACTGATAATCTCGTTGTTTGTGATTGCTGTATTGTCATGGCTCCTCCCATAATTATATGACTATTGTCACTACTAATTAGGGTTACCATACATTCTGTTTAGCCCAAGAAAATTTCAAATTAATTATTCTGACCCAGCATAATTCTTCATAGTGCTATCTTTTATTCTTGAAAGTGTTATCTCTTATTGGAGATGGATTCTCTCCCATCAGTTCATAATTCTTATTTAATGAAGCTCCCAAATAAAACTCATTCAATTTCTTTTTTCCTCTTTTTTTTTCTTTATTTTATTGAGTATGCTATTACAGTTGGCCCATTTTCCCCCTTCACTTCACTCTCCACCACCCTGCCAATCCCCTCCCACCCTCATTTCCCCCTTTAGTGCATGTCCATGTGTCATAAGTTCTTTAGTGTCTACATGTCCCATACTATTCTTACCCTCCCCCTGTCTATTTTCTACCTACTGTCTATGCTACTTATTCTCTATATCTTTTCCCCCTCCTTCCTCCTCCTACTTCCCTGTTGCTAACCCTCCATTTGATGACTTTTTTTTTACTGTTCATATTTTTAATCTTCTTTTTCT
>PVIA01011145.1:0-46679 GCA_004024845.1 Tonatia bakeri
TGTTAAATAACCATGCCATGGATTAGCTGCAAAGCTGCCCTGCATGTTCTTGCTCTATGAGCCCCTTCCCCCAACTCACACCTGTGGTGGGGGGAAGAGGTAAAAAAAAAACATCTTAGAATCTCTGGACACCTTGAGTTCTGGGCCCCATTTCAAATGTCCATTTGGGGTCCCCCCCTCTTGGCTGCACCCTGTAACACTAGTGCACTGCTGGTGGGAATTGTAGACTGGTGAAACCACT
The DNA here is from genome assembly GCA_004024845.1 of Tonatia bakeri. Lineage (NCBI taxonomy): Eukaryota > Metazoa > Chordata > Mammalia > Chiroptera > Phyllostomidae > Tonatia > Tonatia bakeri. The sequence goes on from PVIA01011145.1 coordinate 242, forward strand.
ATGGAAAACAGTATGAAATTTCCTCAGAAAACTAAAAATGGAACTGCCTTTAGACCTGGTAATTCCACTGCTAGTATTATATCCTAAGAACCTTGAAACACCAATTCAAAAGAATCTCTGCTGCCCAATGTCCATAGCAGCACGATTTATAACAAGCCAAGTGCTGGCAGCAACCTAAGTGCCCATCAACAAATGAATGGATCAAAAAAAACTATGATACATTTACACAATGGAATTCTATGCAGCAGAAAGAAAGAAGGAGCTCCTACCCTTTGCAACAGCATGGATGCAACTGGAGAGCATTATGCTAAGTGAAATAAGCCAGGTGGTGAAGGACAAACACCATATGAACTCACCTTTAACTGGAACCTAATCAATAAAACAAACAAGCAGGCAAAGTATGACCAAAGACATTGAAATTGAGAACAGGCTGACAGTGACCAGTGGTAGAGGGGAGAGGATAAAGGGAGAAAAGAGTGAAGGGTTTACAGGAACAATGATAAAAGACACATGAACAGTAACAAGGGGGGGGGCGTGGAAACAGGGGAAGGAGGTGGGGAGGGTTGGCGCCATGGGGAGGGATGGGAGAAAAGGCAGAAAACTGTACTTGAACAACAATGAAAACAAAGTTTTATACATAAAATTTTGAAATAGTAAATAAAATTAATATTTTAATTCATTAAAATTATTTAATTTATAAATGATTTCCTTATTTTTCCCATTATTATACATCATTGTCTTTATTTAAAAGATACCCGTTTCATTTGTATTTTACATGCAAAAATTGGTCTGAGAATGTGTGAGTAGCCCCAGTACACCACATTAACACCACATTTCCCTTGTGTGACTCACAGGCTGGCAAAAGCTATGACAACCAGGTGCAGCAGGGCCTTAGAAGAGAGAGTCTGCAGCCCCAGAAGGATGTGGGCACTGAAGGGGCGCTTAGACAGCACAACTATGCCAGCGCTTGAGTGAGAGACGTTTGGGGCCCTTAAGTACAAAGTAGGAACCCCCAAGGGTCAGAACCTGCGGGGGCGCTGGCGGTGGAGCTTGCGCAGGCGCACTGAGCGCACTGAAATCTGGGCTCCACCTCCTGGCTCCCTAGTAAGCATGGCGGCGATCGCGGTCCCTCGGGTGAAACAGAAAGCAGGAGCTTCGCGGAGAAGGAGCGAAGAGCAGGGCTGAGGCGGCGTGGCGCTGTTAGAGCAGGAAACCACCCCAGCAGTCAGTACACCAGCGGCCGCAGCGGGCAGGACAGCCGGCTCTGCCTCTAAGGTAGAGCCAGAACGATCAGTAACCTGAAGAAGAGGCGCCACTGTAGTCGCCTTTCTCTTCCCCAAAGCGGCACGACTCCGAGGTGAAAGCGCGGGCGTTCCCTCAGGGAAAGGTAGGGGGGACACTACCATCACCGCCACTTCCCTTTCCGCTTTTTAAACGTCAGGGAGACCGTTAGGCTGGGGCTGAGGAGTCCGTGCACGACCGGGGCTTGTTCCCTCGAAGGCCTGGACCTCCCTGTCCTGTGGGCATGCTTTGGGCCAAAGGAGCGGGGCCAGGGACGGGAACCCGGCCACTGGCCGGGCACCTCTGAGTGGGAGTTTCATCTCCACATTGTCACAGGGGCTCGGCCCCTCCACCAGCCCGAGGAGGTGGCACGGGGCTCGAAGCCCCCCTGGCCTGCGGCCCTTGACCCTTGACGAGCGGCGGCAGGCGCAGGGGTAGAGAGCAGAACCCTCTGGATAGGGGGAGCGACCACCCCTCTGCCGCAGAATTTGAAACGCTTCTGAAGAGAGTCCAGTTTCCCCAGCCCATCTTGGGGTTAAAACCTGGAAAACCCGCCCTTCTGCGTTTGAGCGTGTTTGGTTGGTGGCGGTACCTGGCTGTCTCCCTACCCCGCGGGCTTAACCACCTGTTCAGTCAGGAGGGTCACTGGAGAGTGCAGTCCTCGCCGTCTTTCAGCAGCCGGAATCACTGAACTTTTGATACAGCTGTGGAGGGACATCAACTATTAGGTAAAAGAAAATGAACAAATAATTTCGTCATAAAATAGCGGGCACAGCGATGGCTGTTTTAATTAATATAGTCTTTAATCGTTCTTTCATTAAACTGTTAGTGTTAAAAGCCTTGGGATATTTTTGTGTGGGGGAGGGGTGAGTAATGGTTGCTGAGTTGCTAAGAATTGTGAATTAAGAAATTTTCTTTAGTCAAATCCTGTGAAAACCTGTGTCTGAGTTTCTATTAACTAAGAGTAACAGGCTGAAAAGGTTATTTTATTTTACTTTTTACAGTATAATCTTCATGTATGTATTCACTATGGATTTTTAAAACTGAGCAACATAGTTGTTTTGCTTCTTAACTGTGGTCTTTAGTTTTAGTTCTTGAAACCAGAGTTGGTATGTGTTTTTCTGTATTATAAGGATGAAATAGCAAAAGTTGAGCTGTTGCTGTAATATTTTATCTCCATGCTGTTACCAGCACCAGTGCTAAACATATGCCACTCAGGAGCTGGAACCATATGTTAGGCAGAAACTAATTGAGTTTTGCGGCTATGGGGTATTTAGATGAATATTTAGGGTTTTTTTTGTTTGCTTAATCTGTAATTCTTGCCATTGTGTAAGTTTTATTTAAATCACCTAAAAATATTGAAGAGAAATGAGTCCCCCAGCCTTTTCATTTTTCTTGGTTGATTTGATTTTTCTCATGTAATGATATAAAGTGCCCTCTGAGACAGATGGTGTGGACTTCACAAAAAACAGTGATAAAAAGTATTTTTAACACATCTTTTATGGAACCTAAAATTTTGCTTTCAACTTTTTGGTCCATTGATAATCTTGTCTTCATAAATAATACCAGTTAGTAGGAAGAAGGGATGATAAACTTGACAGGAAAAAAATCTTCTAAAAATTTTAATAAATAATTTTATATTTAAACCCTTAAGCACTGTCATAGTAAATTTTACTATTATGTCCTTCTTTCCCTGCATAGATTATCTGAGTTTTCTTGTGTAGGTTAACCGAAATTTTTTTTTAATCTCGGGTTGGCTGCCTTTAGCCACCTGTGTGCTTCTAGATTAACTCCATTTTTTCCCTTTTGTCTGAATTATTGAATGTTGAGGAAAAATAAACTTCTGGTTAATATTGGCTTCAATCAAACATAATTCTGAGGGTAATTTGCTTCTCCAAATCAATATGGCTTCAAAAAAACTGATTTTATGATTGTTTTTCGGTATCATCACTTGCACTCTTCATAAGAGTAATTGAGAACTTATTTCTTAATGTTCATAGAGTAATTGTTTTAATGGTTAAATTTCTACAGAATGATGTTAAGCATATCTTATTACTAATTTTAAAACTTATCCCTGTTTTCTGACTAGCTACATAAAGGTCAGGTAAAGAGACTATAAAACCCAGAAAAAAGAGAAGGGATGCATGATTATATTCTTATTGTCTCTTATGGCTTTACTTAAGAACATTTAATTTATGATTTGTCTATTTTTAGTTTAGCCTCAGGGTATTACAGGGTGGGGCAAAAGTAGGTTTACAGTTGTTCATATGGGAAATGATAAATAATAATACAAGAATAAACTGTTTCTCATACTCTCAACTGTAAACTTTTTTTTGACCCAAACTGCATTTATGCTTTAAATTTTGTTTGTTTATACATCCAAGGCTTGTACATCTTATATTTTGCTTATATTTTTAAATTACAGTTTGATTAATTGTGATGTTTTGGGTGCTTTTTTTTTTTTTAATGAAAATGAGTGTAGATGGCATTTTTGAGAGTGATGTAGTATTATACACTTGAGTTCCAATTTTAGGTAATCAAAAGATAAGTGTTTTTTTTTATCCCTAGCATTGTCTAGCAGACTTCAAATAAATTCACAATGTTATAAATCCAAAGATTTAGAATACTGTGAATGTCTATTTCATTGAATCTTCTAGTGCTTCAGTTTATGACATTGCAAAAACGAAAGACAGATGGACAGAAAAGAAATAAAAATGGCCATTATGGATATTGGTGTCAAGAGCTTCTTGTTAAAAAGAAATGAATGGCCAATAGTGTTGAAAAGCAAATTTAAGGGCTTTTTTTTTTTTTAGAAAATTTGCTTTTATAATTATCTTAATATTTTGGTCTTATTTTATTTCAGAGTATTATTTAGTGGTCTCTTTTCATCTCTTGATCTTTATCTCTCTGTTTACCCCTCATTATAGTTTGCTTTTTTTTCACATACACTTTCTAAGTTCTCAGTGTGGCCTGTGATCTTACATCAAGTGTTTCGGTGTGTCATCCTTTGATATTTCCCATCACTTTTTACCCTTTGCCAGCCCTCAGACTGTTTTTCTCCCAGATAGGAAGGTGTGCTTGGGAGATGGCATATTCTTAGAAGATGATGAGCTATTATTAAAGTGGGGATACAGATAAAAGCAATGTGATGTGTTTCCTTCCTTCAAGGAGTTTACAAACTAGTTGGAGATACTAGACTAACACACAGGAAATCATTAGAAAAAAATAAGATGGTATTATTAAGTTGTGTGGCAAAGACTATAATTTAAAGGAAAGTGAGGCCACTAAAGAGGTAGAAAGATCTTGAATGGTGTTTGGAGGAAGTCAGACTTGAAGCTTAGGAAATATTTAGATAGCAAAAGGAATGATATTCTTAAAAAGACTGACAGATGTAGCTGGTACTAGTAGCAAGGAGACCATTCTCAGAGCATCCAAGAATAAGCATTAGGAAGAAGAAAGAAGGGTAGAGATTTTGGCTAAGGCTGTGGTCAAGAGAGAAATAGGCAGGGCTGGACAAGATACTTTGTATCATTATGAACCCATCACTGAAAGAACTATACATCTACTTTGACATATTTATAGCTTAAGCTTTATGTATAAGGGATGGCTTATATGTCTTATATGTGTTTGTTTATTATGCTTTAGATTAGGGGTTAGCAGGCTTTTTCTATAGAGTGTGAGATAGTAAATATTTTAGGCCAGGCTGGCCACTTAGAGTCTCTGTTGAATATTCATTTTTGTATTTTTACAGCCTTTGAAAAATATAAAAAACATTTTTAGCTCAAGAGTGAAACAAAAACAAGCCAGCTTTGGGCAGGATTTGGCCAGTGGTCCTAGTTTACTGACTCTTGGTTAATAATTAATTGGTTAGGTAATTGGTTAGGTAAGGTGCCTCATCTTATAGCATATAAGGTGAAGCATCTTAAATCATTTGTGTTCATGGTTGTTTAGTGTGTTTTGTTATGAATATCATTTAGATTTTTTCCTATATAGTAATAAGAATGAAGAAAACATGCAGAAATAACTACTATTGTAACTATTGTTTTGTGGCCATATTTTGAGCAATAACCCAGAATAGGTTGCAGAACTAGGAAGTGAAAAAAGAAAAGCTTTTGAGTCAGACTTTAGAGCAGTGAAAACCACTATACCCAGGCTTGACTTAGAATTTGTACATGGTTAAGTATATCAACTGCCTATTCTGGTTTTCCATGTTTTAAACTACAGTTGGCATTTTAGAAACTTTGGTCAGGATGCAAGTGGCCTGTAAGTAACAAAAGGAAGCAGACAGTAGGAAACCTTGTTTCTACAAGTAGTGTAAGATAAGTTACTGAAGAGACAAAACAATTGGACATCCCTCAGTAACTCCAAGAAGACCACAGTTTGTAGAGCCGTCTAATAATTGATATTTACATTGATGAGCTTGAGTCATCAAAAAAGGTTATATTGTGTGCAGATTAAGGCGGAGAAGAAAGACTAGAAATTTCTTTTAGAATATCTTCATTAAGATTGTTTAAACAATATAGTGACTTGGATGGTATCAGTTATTTTGAAAATTCATTTACATGAAATATCTCTTTGAAGTTGATAAATTTATGGATGAGTATTTCCAAGGCATTCTGTTTTCTTCTACACATTGTGTTTCATGTTATCATTGCCAGGTGAAGTGGTGCCTTGAGTTAATGCTGTATGAATCGATTGGCTAGAGCATTTTTTTTTTTTTCATTCAGAAGGCATTAGTAAGGGATGGAGGAATAGGTAGAAACTCTTTGCTTCCTCACACAACCAAAAGAAGGGTAACGACCAGTTGAAAAGCAATAAACAACCAGAAGTGCTAGAAAATCACACTGCATGGAACTCCCAAGAACTGAGGAGTTAAAGAAACATTCACCCAGACTGGTAGGAGGGGCAACTTAGCAGGGAAGACATGTGACAAGGTGGCAGACTGTGCAGGTGAGGCCTGGCTTGTAGAATGGGAAAATAAAGACTCAAAGCTAGCTGTAAAATACTGTGGGGGTTGCCATGGTGGGAGAAACTAGTAGTCTTATAGGACAGTTTGTTGGAAAATGGGGCTAGGGTGGAGCAAGCTAGTAGCATTGTTCCCTCTCTGACCCCTCCCCCACAGACAGCACCACGTGGCAGCAAAGAGGGTTGCCCTACCCTGCAAATACCTAAGGCCCTGCTCCCTTACGTCATAACAGGTCTGCCGAGACAAGAATGTGGCCTAAATGAAAGAACAGATCAAAGGTCCAGAAAAAGAGCTAAGCAACAAGGACATAGCCATCCTATCAGATGGAGAGTTCAAAACACTGGTAATCAGGATACTCACAGAACTGATTGAGCTCAGTCTCAAAATGAAGGAAGAAATGAAGGCTACCCAAAGTGAAATAAAGCAAAATATACAGGGAACCAACAGTGAAGGGAAGGAAACCTGGACTCCAATCAATGATGTGGAACAAAGGGAAGAAATAAATATCCAACTGGAACAGAATGAAGAAACAAGATTTCAAAAAAATGAGGAGAGGCTTAGGAACCTCCAGCACAACTTTAAATGTTCCAACATCCGAATCATAGGCATGCTAGAAGGAGAAAAGAAAGGGCAAAAGATTGAAAACTTATTTGAATAAATAATGAAGGAAAACTCCCCCAATCTGGCATAGGCTTCTAGGAGTCCAGGGAGCCCAGAGAGTCCCAAAGAAATTGGACCCAAGAAGGAACACACTAAGGCACATCATCATTAAGTTACCCAAGGTTAAAGATAAAAAGAGAATCTTAAAAGCTGCAAGAGGAAAGGAAAGAGTTACCTACAAAAGAGTTCCCATCAGGCTGTCAGCTAATTTCTCAAAAGAAACCTTACAGGCAAGAAGGGTCTGGAAAGAAGAATTCAGTCATGAAAGGCAAAGACCTGTATTCAAGATTACTCTATCCAGCAAAGCTATCATTTAAAATGGAAGGTCAGATAAAGTGCTTCTCAGATAATGTCAGGATAAAGGAGTTCATTATCACCAAGCCCTTATTATATGAAATATTAAAGGGACTTTACCTATGAAATTGAAGAAGATAAAAAGCTATGAACAGTAAAATAACAGCACAATCATAACTACCAATGATTGAACCTAAAAAACAAACTAAGCAAACAACTAGATCAGGAACAGAACCAGAGAAATGGTGATCACATGGAAGGTTTTCAGTGTGGGGGGAGAGAGGAAGAATTGGCGGGGGGCAAGGTACAGGGAATAAAAAGCACAAATGGTAGGCATAAAATAGGTGGGGAGAGATTAAGAACGGTATAGGAAACAGAGAAGCCAAAGAACTTACATGTACAACCCATGGACATGAACTAAGGGCATGGGGAGGCTTGAGGGCTGGGGGGTGCATGGCAGAGGGGGGATAAAGGGGACAAAAAGTTGGGAAAACTATAATAGCATAATCAGTAAAATATACTTACAAAAATAAAATGAGAATGATAAAATAAAAGATGTTCTTCTAAAAAAATGGAAGGCCATTAGTAAATACATTCTGTATATCAGAGATAGTATTACATGCTGGAAAAATGAAAATATATAGGTTGGAGAGCTGCTTGGATAAAATTAGTGTTTTTTTTTCCTTTAAAAGCATTAAAGCAAAACAAAACTCCAAAACTTATGTTAATTTGTATACATTTTTTATACCAGCACTTTCTATACTTTGTAAATGTATATACTTTGTTTTAAGTCAGTATAAACCTTTTGAACTAAATTTCAGCCTTCATAATTTACAACCTAATAAAAACTTATTTTTGAAAATTGTGCTATAAGGAGAAATTAACAATTCACTCTCCCACTCCTTTTTAATTTTGGAAATGAAAATCATACCACAATTTCTGCTGCATCTCTCTTTATCCTGTGACTATATTTATTTCCTACCACTTTCCAACTTTTTGTAGCATATGTTTTACATTAGGGAGATACAGGTTTGTATGCTGACTTCTTCCCTTACTGACCTTACACAAGTGAGTATGTTACTTTACCTCTGAGTCTTAGTTTCTCACTTTGGAGAAGTGTACTAATAGAATCTATCTCTTAGAGTTGGCTATTATAAAGATTAAAAGAGAGTGTCCACTTAATATGGCAAAATATGGTAAAATGCTTACCACAGAATATTTATTTCTAGAACTTTGTCAGAGATGTCTAATCATTGTCACCTAGGTATCCTGTTTTTGTTTTTACCAGTTAGTTATCCATCTGTTGTATGTTAAAAACCTTAAATGTCCTAGATATTTAGAATGTGCATGTCAGAAAAATCAAGGCCATACTCCCTTTCCTCTAGTAAATCACATACTAGGATAAGATATAAAGACATGTACACAAGTGCATATTTTTAAATAAATGAAATATCTCTTCTCTGGCCTCTTTTCATTTGTATGAATCCTTTCTGTCATTTAATACTAAATTGCTCTGTTTCCATAATAACACAGTGTCATATTATAGCATTTATATTTCTTTACCTTTCTTTCAGCTGTTAAACTGTGAACTTCTTGAGTTTGAACAGTTCTGCTGGGTTGGCAATATTTTTCCTATAAGGGAACAGATAGTAAATATTTTAGGCTTTGTGGCCACATGGACTCTGTTGCAACTACTTAACTGTGCTGTAGGAGCATAAAAATGACCATAGATAAATTCTAAACATTGGGTGTGACTATGTTCCAGTAAAACTTTTTTTAAAAAAATATATTTTGGCAGAAAGTCTGATTTGGCCTTACTTTGCCAGCTTTGGCAATGCTGCCTACCCTGTGCCTGGCAAATATAAGGCACTTGGTAAACAATAAGAATATGTGTTAAATCATGTGTTCCAGGTGCTGCTCTAAACAACTTATATGTATCAGTTTACTTAATCCTTAAAACAAAGCTCTAAGATAGACACTATTGTCACTATTTTAAAAATGAGGACACTGAAGCATGAGAAGTTAGATAACATGCATAAGGTTGTGTAGCTAGTTAGTGAAAGATTTGGGATTTGAACTCAGGCATTCTGACTCCAGAGCCTGGGCTTTTAATCATTAAGTTACACCAGTTCTCATGTTGAATCCTAGGAGTGTAATATTGATTCAGTATTAGAAAGCATGCTAATGTAATTCACTATATTCATAGATTAAAGGGAAAACTACATGACACTTTTCTCAAATGGATTATATATAAGTAAAAAACAAAATGGCAAAACTTTCAGAAGTAAATCTAAAAATAATTGGGGGGCCAGGGTAAAGAAAGCCTTTTCAGGTGAGACATCAAACTTAGATGCCATTTATAAAGGCAAGCAATAGATGGTGATAAACTTTTTGACATGTAATATACAAAGCTAATATTCAAAGTATACAAGATATACCTACAACTCAGTATGAAATAAAAAAGACAACCTGGTAGAAATGAGAAAGAATGTAAGTAGAAAATTCATAGAAGTACAAACCTAGCCTATAAAGTTTTAAAGAGATACTTGACCTCACCAGTAATCTGAGAAATTCCAGTTAAAACATCAGTGTGATAGGATTAAAAAAAAAACTCCTTAGTAATAAAATTGGCAAAATCTGGAAAATTTTGATATTAGTGTCAAATTGTAAAGTAGGCACTCACAAACTACTGAAATGAGTATAAATAGCTTATTTTTTAGGAGAAGATTTTGGTAGTATCTATCACATTTATTTTTTAGTTATTAACTTTTTAATCCTCACTAGAGGATATGTTTTTATTGATTGTAGAGAGAGAAACATTGATGGGTTGCCTTCCAACACACCCTTATTGGGGATGGAACCCACAACCTAGGTATGTGCCCTTAACAGAAATCAAGCCCGCAACCTTTTAATGTACAAGATGAAGCTCCAATCAACCGAGCCATCTGGCCAGGGCAGTATCTATCGATTTTAAAAGTGCATACTTCTGAACCAGAAGTTTCACTTCTATATATCTGTAATACAGAAATACTGACATAGGTTCATAGAGAATGTTACATGATTTTTTTGTGGAGAGGGAGAAACCTTTGAAGAAAAATGGAAGCATAGAATAGTGAAATCATGATATGTCCTTAGAGTAAAATATTAGGCAGCTATGAAAAAGGATAAAGTAGATACAGATGCCATTCTTTAAGAAAATCTTAAAGATGTCTTACATGCAAAAGCAAAACACTGACTAGTACATGTAATTTTATTTATGTAACAGCTACTGCCGGAAAACCTCATACACAAGTAAGTTCAGAGAAGTCTGAAAGAGTACATTTCACAGTGGAGAGCTGTTGAAATAGGAATCGCATTTAGAGGCAGGAGGAAGATTTAAAAGTAATGTCTGTATATATGTTTTTCAGTACTAAAATAAAACATAAGAGAGTTGGGATTTAATTATGATTATTAGTCCTTGTTAGAACCATAACTGCTAGTTGGACAGCCTTGATTTATGTCTGTTTCCCTTGTGTAATTTTTAATAGCACTTCCTTTCACTCAAAAGCTTCCCAATGGTGTCTAAAGTCATTGGTACTTTTAAAAACAGCATCTTCAGTATAGTATTGGATCTGAAACTATGTTAGAGTGGATTAAAGTGAGAATTATAGATGAGTGATTCTCAGCCTTTGTAACCGTACATGCCAGTCAAGACATTTTTAGTGTAATTATTTTCTGATTCTCTAATATAAAAGTGATTTTTCTCAATTATAAAACAATCTTCAGTACCTGGATATTTTGATCCCCCCTTTTAATATTAGAACCTAGTATTTTAAGAAAGTTGATAAATATCAGCTTAGGATGAAGACAGAGTAAAGAGAAAGAATGTTCTTTAAAAATAAGGTGAAGGAAGCCCTGGCCTGGTGGCACAGTTGGTATGAGCATTGTCCATGCACCAAAAAGTTTAGGGTTCAGTTCCTGGTTCTAGCACATACCTAGGTTTGGGGTTCAAACTCCTCAGGGCTTGTGTTGGAGGCAACCAATTGATGTTTCTCCCTTCCTTTCTCTTCAAAAGCAATAAAAAATAATAATATGAGGGAATATGAGCATGTTTAAGGCAATTTTTAACTCAGGAATATTTGTAGATTTATAAACAAAGAATTTGGTTATTTCAGAAGTGATATTAAAATACTGGGTTCTACAAACTTCCTTTTTTCATAGAAAATACAGAAATGTTTCTTGGTTTTCTTATGATAAAATTATGTATGTGGAAGTAATTAATGAAGGAAACATGTTAAGTACAGTGAATTTATAATCTAGTAGCTTTTAAAAAGAGGGATTCAAATCATTCTGTTGTGAACTTAGGTGCTAAGGTGATGAATTGAATGGTTAAGAACACTTAAACAGTTATGACTGTGTATGATACGTTGGAGAAGCTAGAGGAAGAATTGAACATGTTAAGTAAAGGTATCTTCTAGATTAAAATTACAGTGTCAAAGATAAGACACAATGTATGACATGCTAAAGAAAGATTAGTGGACATAAAGACATAACAATAGAAACTACCTAAAATGAAAAAGAGAGAAAAGAGAATTGTTTAAAAGAGGAAGTGAAGGAAATATTTGAAGAAATCCCCAATATCTTTTAAATTTGATAAAAATCTATACACCAAGAAATAAATACAATAAGTATAAGATGAATGAAAATGGCATCAAGGAACATCATAAGCAAATTGTTAAAAACAAGTGATAAAGAGAAAAAAATCGTGAAAGCAGCCAAAGAAAAATAGAACAATGATAAGGGTAATAGCAGATTTCTCATCAGAAGCAATGTAAGCTAGAAGATAATGGAGTAATATCTTCAGAACACTGAAAGAAAGAACTGTCAGACTTCTGGTAGGATGTCAGAGTAGGTAAATGTGCTTACCTCTTACGACCACATCAGAATTACAACTAAATTATAGAACGACCACCCTTGAGAACTACCTGAAGACTAGCTGAACGGAATTCTTATATCTAAGGGTATAAAGAAGAAACCACTTTGAGACTGGTAGGAGGGTTGGAGATACAAAATCGGCTGGTTCCTTCCCCACATGTGATGGCTAAGAAGTGGGAGGGATCTTGTTGCGGACATCCCCATGAGCAGCAAGGGGTCTGAGCTCCACACCAGGCAGTCCCAGCCTGGATCAGCAGTGCTGGGAACAGGAGTCCCCACAACCTGTAGCTTGAAAGTCGGGATTTCTGTCTGGGTAAGATGGAGGGCTGTTGGAGTTCCAGGTGCTCATCTTAATGGGCCTACACGTGGACTTATTTGCTGAAATACACACATTGACCTCCAGGGCTGGGTGGAAGCCAGATACATAGAGAGGAACTGACTGTCTGATTTCAGGGTGAGGGCTGGAGGGGCAGTACTCTGCCATTTTATTGTTTTGTGGAGCCCTCCCCACAGAGAGCTGGAAGTGGGGCACCAAATGCGTTTGCTGAACCCTGCTCCTACCCAGCTTTCAGGCACAGGCAGGTGCCAAATATGAGTTTTCATCAAACTTGCTCTGCCTTGATGATTCCCTGAGAATCTGCCCTACCCAACTTGTACAACTACTGGAACCTCTTTCAGTGACTCTTACAAGTGGCTGTCCTTGGCCCATGCTAATAGACTTTAATAAAACTTCTGAAAGGTCCTCAAACTTCAAACAAGCAGCGCTTTCCTCAGTGTGCCCTGCTCCCCTTGTTAAGTGGCCCCTAGCCTAACACTAGTGGAAACTAACTTTGGTTTGTGGCATAGCCTCTCTGAGGTACCTCCAAGCCCAACATAGGCACCTACCAAATGCAGATCACTTTGTAGCGCCTACTAGGTGGTGCCAGCCAGAAACAGGCAGCAGCTGATCTGGGCCTATACTGGAACCCCTCCCAAGAGTCCTAAAAATCAGCATACCTGGTGACTGGCTTCTGATCACACCAGACCACTACCCAGTTAACTCCACTACAACACATATGAAGGATGGTTTCAGGAGGCCCCTAAGCCCTGCTACAATGAATCCCATTCTGTTGGGCCAGCATACACACAACAGCTCATCTGCTGTATGAGCCAGTGAGCCTAAAGGTCACCTCTACCCACTCATGTGATAACGCCAATCAAGGCTCAACTACAACGAGAGCATACAGAGCCCACACAAATGGTACCCTAAAGCACCAACTCAGTTGATCAGGGATACTGTACCACTGGGCCCCACAGGATACCTAGTACATAAGCCCACCCTGCCAAGACTGGGAGATATATCTACCTAATATGTAGAAACAAACAAAGGAAGGTAGCCAAAATGAGACAAAAATGTCCCAAATGAAAGAACAGTATTCCAGAAAAAAAAAATGGAGGCGAGCAATCTATCCTATATGTAGTTCAAAACACTGATTAGAAGAATGCTCAATGAGGTTAGGGGAGGAATAGATAAACTTAGTGAGAATTTCAACAAAGAGATAGGAAGTACAAAAAAGATACAGAAACCATAAAAAAAGAACCAGTCATAAATGAGGAATACAATAACTAAGATGAAAAATACATTACATGAGTAAACAGAAGAGTATATAAAGCAGAGTATCAAATCAATGATATGAGACAAAGGTAGCAGAAAATACTCAAATACTCAATTAGAACAGCAAAATGAAAAAAAAAGGGTACATTAGCAACCTCTGGGACAATTTCAAGCATGAAAACATTCACATCATAAGGGTACCAAAAGGAGAAGAGAGAGAGCAAGGGACTGAAAACCTATCTGAAGAAATAATGATGGAAAACTTCTCTAACCTGGTGAAGGAAATAGACACCATAAGTCTGGGGAGTACAGGGAGTCTCAAACAAGATGACCCCAAAGGGGCCCTCAACAAGACATGTCAATATTAAAATGCCAAAGGTTAAAAACAAAAGAGAAAATATTAAAAGGAGCAAGAAAAAGGCAGTTAGTTACTTACATGGGAGCACCCATAGACTGTCAGCTGATTTCTTAACAGAAACTCCAAGCCAGAAGGGATTGGCATGATATTTTCAAAGTAATGAAAATTAAAGACCTTCAGTCCAGATTACACAGCAAGGCTATCATTTAGAATCAAAGGAGTGATAAAAGAGTTTTCCAGACAAGAAAAAGCTAAAAGAGTTAATCACCACTAAACTAGTATTTTAAGAAATGTTAAAGGGATTTCTTTAAGAAGAAAAGAATTTTAAAAATGTGAATAATAAAATAGCAATAATCACTTTAAGTGTAAATGAATTAAATGCTTCAATGAAAAGACTGGTGGCTAAATGGTTAAGAAAACAGGACCTATACATAGAATCCTGCTTTAAATCAAGCTATGTGTACAAAGTACAGGGGTAGAAAAATATTTAATGCAAGTGGAAATAGAAAAAAAGCCTTTAAAACAAAGGCTATAACAGGCATCAAAGAAGAACATTACATAACGGTAAATGGATCAGTCCAGCAAAAGGAAATGACTCTTGTAAACATCAAAACACCCAATGCAGGGACACCTAAATATATAAAGCAAATATTGAGGGACATAAAGGGAGAGATTGACAGTAATACAGTCACAGTACAGGATGTTAACAGCCCATTGACACCTATGAACAGATCATTCAGAAACCAGTGACCTTAAATGATATATTAGATCGATTTAATTGATATTTTTAGAACATTTCATCCCAAAGCAGAAGATTATACATTCTTTTCAAGCGCACATGGAATATTTTCTAGGATCACGTTTGGCCACAAAACAAGTCTCAATAAATTTAAGAAGATTGAAATTATACCAGGCCTCTTCGATCACAGTGGTATGACACTGGAAATTAATTACAAGAAGAAAACTGAAAAACACACAAACACATGGAGCTAAATAACATGTATTAAACTGGATTAACAAGATCAAGGAAGAAATCAAAGGATACCTTGAGACAAATGACAATGAAAACACAAGAACTCAAAATCTGTGGGACACAGTGAAAGCACTTGCAAGGGAAATTCATAGACATGCAGTCCTAGTTTAAGAAACAGGAGAAATCTTAAATAAGCAATGTAATCTAAAGTAACTAGAAAAAGAACAAACAAAGCCCAGAGTGAGTAGAAGGAAGGAAATAATAAAGACTATTTCATAGTCTGAAATGGTCTCAAAAGCAAAATGAAAGATAAATGAAACCAAGAGCTGGTTCTTTGATAAGGTAAACAAAATTGGTAAATCTGTAACCAGATTCAACAACAAAAAGAGAGAGGACCCCCCAATTAAACTGACATCACAGAATTAGAAAGGATTAAAAGAAGATACTACAACTATATGCCTGGCAGAATTGGATAAATTTTTGGAAACATAACAGTCAATCTTCCCAGAGTGAATCAAGAAGAAACAGAGCATTGACAGTCTGATAATTACTAACAAAATTGTATCACTGATTTGAAAAGATATATACATCCTGCGTTCATTGCTGTATTATTTACTATAGCCAAGCTATGGAAATAACCTAAGCTCCTATCAGTGGACAATTGGATAGAGAAGAATTGGTACATATATATAATAGAATATTACTCAGTCATAAAAAAGAATGAAATCTTGCCCTGGTTGCTGTGGCTCAGTTGAAATGTCGTCCCATAACCAAAAGGTTGTGGGTTTGATTCCCAGACAGCACACATACTTAGGTTGTTATGGGCTTTATTCCTGGTCCTGGCACATAGGGAGGCAACTGATTGATGCTTCTTTCTTGGATCGATGTTTCTGTCCCTCTTTTGTCTCTCAAAGCAATGGAAAAAATGTTCTCAGGTAAGGATAAGAAATTTTAAAAGAATGGAATCATAACTATTTGTGACAGCGTGGTTGGACCTTGAAGGAATTATGCTAAGTGAATTAGATAAAGACAAATACCATATAATTTTGCTTAAATGAGAAATCTAAAAAACAAAATAAATGAACAAATAAAACAGAAACAAACTTGTAGATACAGAGAACAAACTGATGGTTACCAGGTGGGAGGGTGCTTGTGGGGTGGATATAAAAGATGAAGAAATTAAGAAGTACAAATGGGCAGATACAAAATTGTCACTTAGATATAAAGTAAAACCTAGTGAATATAGTTAGCAATATTGTGTTAACTATATGGGGTGTCAGATGGGTACTAGACTTACTGAGAGGTTCACTTTGTAACTAAGTTATATGAATGTCTAACCACTATACTGAATACCTGAACTAATACAATATTCAATGTCAACTATAATTGAAATATTTGAAAAAAATTTTTAACTGTCTAGGATTCTTTACTCAGCAAAATTATGTTTCAAGAACAAAGGTAAAATAAAGGCTTTCAAACATACAAAACTGAAGGGATTCATTACCTTTAGTCCTTTACTAACATGGAGTTCTTAAGCAGAAAGGAAATTAAACCATATAAATACCTGGACTTAAAAGAATGTTGAGCACTGGAAATGATAACTGCATAGGTAAATATATAAGATTCTTTAAAGATTTATAGATATTTTATAAGACAAGTGACTAATGTAAAAATGATAATGATTTATAGAGTTTATAACATGTAAAAATAAAATATATAACAATAGCACAAAGAAGGGTGGAAATTGTAGGTATATTATTATAAGATCCTGATACTTATACCTGGAATAGTGTAAGTGAACTTATGCTGCCTATCTGGTGATAAATTAGATTTTGAAAAGTTAGACTGTAGTAAGTTTAACATGTGTATTATTAACTTTAAAGCAGACACCAAAGGAACACACCAAAGAATTATACTCTATAAGCCAAGAAGGGAGATATTATAAAATGATATAATAGAAGTTACCCAAAACAAAACAGATAAAGAGGGAAAAGGGAATTAAGAACATATGGGACAGAAAGAAAACAAATAGTAGGATGGTAGATTTAAACCCAATCATATCAATAATCATATTACATACAAATGGTCTAAACATTAATTAAAAGTCAGAGATCATTGGATCAAACTTTTAAAAAATCAAACTCAAGTATATCACATCTACAAGAACTCCACTTTAAATGTAAGTGGAAGGTTTGAAAATATTTGCTAATGCTATGCAGAAGAAGGCTGGAGTGACTGTATTAGATTAGAAGTTACATTTCACATTGGAGACTATTATCAAGGATGAAGAGGGTCATTTCATAATAATAAAGGGATTAATTCATTTAGAGGAAGCAATCCTAAATCTTTATGCATCCAATAAAAGAGCTTCAAATTGCATGATAGAATGGTGAAACTCGATAATATGCAATTTTAAAGAAGATTTTATTTATTTTTAGACAGGGGAGGGGAGGGAGAAAGAAAGGGAGATAAACATTAATGTGTGGTTGCCTCTCATGCATCCCCTACTGGGGACCTGGCCGGCAAACCAGGCACGTGCCCTGACTGGGAATCTAACCAGCGACCATTTGGTTTGCAGGCTGGTACTCAGTCCACTGAGCAACACCAGCTGCAGCATAATATACAACTTTAACAGATTCCAGTGTCCCTCTCTTAATAGGTGATAGCACAAGCCAAATATAAAACCTGGAAGTATAAAATTTCATGGAGAAAACATAAGAACATTTTTGTGAGTGTATATTAGGCAGATATCTCTTAGATAAAACACCAAAACACCCTGAAATAACAAAAGTTATTGAGAAGTTGATGAAATCCACCTTTTCAATAATAAATCAAGAAGTTGGATTTCATCATAATTAAAGCTTCTGCTCTTCAAGAAGACATTGGTAAGAGAATTCAGACAGGCCATTGATTGAGGAGAAAATCTTTGTAAACTACTTAACTTGACAAACAACTGGTATCCAGAATATATAAAGTATTATCAAAATTGAATAAGAAAACAAACAAAAAAAACCCAATAACAAAATGGACCAAAGTCTATTTTGGACCAAAGTGTTGAACAGATACCTAACCAAAAAGCTATAGGTGGCAAATAAGCACATAAAGAAAAACATGTTTAATATCATTAGTTACTGGAGATGAAAAGGCTGGGATTACGGATAGTAGGAAAACTTGGGGGGTGATGGATAGGTTTATATTCTTCATCGTAGTAACTTTTTTGGGTATATTCATGTATCAAAATTTAAGTGGTATACTTTAAACGTGTCAACTGATATATGTCAATTGACCTCAATAACGCAATTTAAAAAATCTAGATTACCGTAGTTACCATTTTGTATTTGATTATTACATGTTTCTTTAATACATTTAACTCATTACTTTGCCATTTCCCAAGAACATTTACAAGTTTCTATATATTTTTTAAAACTATAGGAAGTATGCCCTTGCTGGTGTGGCTCACTGGATTGAGCACTGGGCTGCAAACCAAAAGGTCTTTGGTTCGATACCCTGTTCATGCATGTTCAGGGCATATGCCTGGGTTGTGAGGCAGGTTCCCATTTGGGGGCAAAAAAGAAGCAAACAGTCGGTGTTTCTCTCCCTTTCTTTCTCCCTCCCTTCACTTCTCTCCTCTCTGAAAATAAAATCTTTTAAAAATAAATAAAACTAACTTCTGGCCAAGATGGAGGCGTAGGTAGACACACAGTGCCTTCTTACACAACCAAAAGAAGGACAACAACAAATTTAAAAACAAAAAACAACCAGAACTGACAGAAAATCAAACTGTATGGAAATCCAACAAGCAAAGAGTTAAAGAAGAAACATTCATACAGACTGGTAGGAGGGGTGGAGATGGGCAGCCAGGCAGAGAGGACTCCTGGCAAGGCTGCTGCTCGTGGACCCAGCCAGGTGGTGGATTGAGGACTGGGCTGTCCCATGTTCAAGTGCAGATAAACTGGGAGGAACAACTGGGGAGCGAGGAGACTGCACAACCCAGGGTTCCAGTGTGAGGAAATAACGCCTCAAACCTCTGACAGAAAACACCTGTGGGGGTTGAGGCAGCAGCGAGAGAAACTCCCAGCCTAACAGGAGAGTTCTTTGGAGAGACCCACCGAATCCTAGTGCGTACACAAGCCTACTCACCTGGGAATCAGCACCCAATTTGCTTGTAGGTAGTGGGAGAAGTGACTGAAAACTGGCAGAGAGCGGAGCAAGCAGCATTGTTTCCTCTTGGAACCCTCCCCCATATACAGCATCACAGTGCAGCGACGTAGGTTGCCCAGCCCTGGTAAACACCTAAGGCTCCACCTCTTACTACACAACAGGCGTGCCAAGACAAAAAAAAAAAAAAAAAAAAAAAAAAAAAAAAAAAAAAAAAAAAAAAAAAAAAAAAAAAAAAGACCTAAAGGAAAGAACAGATCAAACACCAGAAAAAATACAGCTGAGGGACAAAGAGATAGCCAACCTATCAGATGCACAGTTTAAAACACTGGTAATCAGGATGCTCTCAGAATTGGTTGAATATAGTCACAAATTAGATGAAAAAATGAAGGCTATGCTAACTGAAATAAAGGAAAATGTATACGAAACCAACATTGATGGGAAGGAAACCAGGACTCAAATCAACGGTGTGGACCAGAAGGAAGAAAGAAACATCCATCCAGAAAAGAATGAAGAAACAACTCAAAAAAATGAGAGACTTAGGAACCTCTGGGACAAATTTAAGTGTTCCAACATCCAAATAATAGGGGTACCAGAAGAAGAGGAAGACCAAGAAATTGAAAACTTATTTGAACAAATAATGAAAGAGAACTTCCCCAATTTGGCAAAGGAAATAGGCTTCCAGGAAGTCTAGGAAACTCAGAGAGTTCCAAAGAAGTTGGACCCAAGGAGGAACACACCAAGGCACATCATAATTACATTAGCCAAGGTAAAAATGAAGGAGAGAATCCTAGAAGCAGCAAGAGACAAGGAGACAGTTACCTACAAAGGAGTTCCCATCAGACTGTCAGCTGATTTCTCAAAAGAGACCTTGCAGGCAAGAAGGGGCTGGAAAGAAGTATTCAAAGTCCTGAAAGGCAAGGACCTACATCCCAGATTGTCTATCCAGCAAAGCTTTCATTTAGAATTGAAAGGCAGATAAAGTGCTTCTCAGATAAGGTCAAATGGAAGGAGTTCGTCATCACCAAGTCCTTATTTTATGAAATGTTAAAGGGACTTATCTAAGAAAAAGAAGATAAAAACATGTACAGTAAAAGGACAGCAAACTCACAATTATTAACAACCACACCTAAAACAAAAACAAAAACTAAGCAAACAACTAGAACAGGAAGAGAATCACAGAAATGTAGATCACATGGAGGGTTATCAGTGGGGGAATGGGAGGTGGAGAGAGGGGTAAAGGTACAGAGAATAAGTAGCAGAAATGGTAAGTAGAAAATAGAGAGGGGGAGGGTAAGAATAGTATAGGAAATGTAGAAGCCAAAGAACTTATATGTATATGACCCATGGACATAAACTAAAGGGGGGAATGCGGGTGGGACGGGATGTACAGGGTGGAGGGGAATAAAGGTGAGAAAATGGCACAGTCAATAAAATATATTTTTAAAAATAAAGTAAAACTATAGGAAACAGTTTCAGTCTGAGAGGAAAATTAGTTTGGTTCATAGTATATTTATTTGGCTGAAATATTGAAGGGCAGTTTCAAAGACTCATTAAACTTGATTACTTTGGAAACACTTTCTTCTCCTTAAGGAGACTATTTTTATCTAATTCTAGTAGGAAAAGAAAAATGTATTCACATTTGGGATGAGACCTTCAACAATGAAGTATACTATATATTGTTATCAACCTGACATTTTCATTATCACTTAATACTTAAGTACAGATTAGTTTAGTGTTAGATCTGTATGTCCATGGGACTAGCAGCATCAGTTTCAGCTGGTAACTTACTAGAAATACGAATTATTGGGCCTAACTTCACACCTTTTGAATCAGAAACTCTAGGTCTGGAAGCCCACAGTCTTTGTTTTAATAAGCTCTACAGTGATTCTGATAACATGCCAGAGTTTGAAAACTGATCGTAGGACAATGGTGGGTCTTTAGATGCTTAGATATTAGTAGTGGTAAACTTTCTTGCAAGAAATCTCACATGATGGCATACTTAAGATTTGTGCATTTTGCCCTGGCTGGTATGGCTCAGTGACTGAGTGTGGGCCTGTGAATCAAAGGGTTGCCAGTTGGGTTTGGCCTAGGACATGTGCGTGGGTTGCCGGCCAGGTCCCCAGTAAGGGGTGCACAAGGGGCAACCAACTACATATGGATGTTTCTCTACCTCTCTTTCTCCCTCCCTTCCCTGCTCTCTAAAAATAAATAAAATATTCTTAAAAATGGCATTTCATCATATGTTAATTTTGCCTTCAAAAAAGAACCAAAGAGATACTGAATAGTAGTTAATGAAGCCTGGCCTGTTTGGGGGTGAAGTGAACTGATACAACTTTGAAATGCATTTTTTTCAAAAAAATATGGTTAGAGGAATGCATGTGATAAAGATAAATGTTGATTTTAGAATCTAGATTACATATATATAATAACTTTTGAATTATTTCAGCTTTCTTGTAGGTTTAGGACGATCATTTCATGATGAAATGTAAAATCCTTGTGTGGCTCCTTTTTACATTTTTCTACAAGAAAATGAATTGTGCCCAGATGTGCTTTTAGACAAAATGATGGTTCATGATAGATATAGAAGATTAATTAATATCTTTAAAATCATGGGTAGATATAGAAAACTAATTAATACATTGACACTGCATCTATGTTCATATTTTAGTAATTAGTTATTTTCTAGTCAAGTTAAAATCAGACACTAAAATTTGAGTTCACTAATTCTTAAGATATTTTTAAATATACTTGATGTACAGTATAATGTTTCAGGTGTATGACTCTGATTAGACATTTATATAACTTATAAAATGATTACCTCAATGAATCTAGGACCCATCTTATATCATATATAGTTATTACAATATTTTGATTGTATTTCCAATGCTCTGCTTTACATCCCCATTACTATTCTGTAATTACCAATTTGTACATCTAAGTCCCTTCCCCTTTTTCACTTATCCTCCCTCACCCCCTCCCATCTGGCAACTGTCAAAATATCCTCTATGGGACTGTTTCTGTCCTGCTTGTTCATTGATTTTGTTTTTTAGATTCCACCTATAAGTGATACCATCTGGCATTTGTCTTTCTCTGACTTCACTTAGCACAATACCCTCTTGGCCCATTCATAATGTTACAGATACCAAGATATTTTTTTAATGGTAGAATCATATTCCATTGTATGTATGCATCGCTTCTTTATTTATTGATGGACACTTAGTTTGCTTCCCTACCTCAACTATTGTGAAAATGCTTCAATAAACATGTGAATGAATGTATGTGTCTTTGATTTAGTGTTTCGGATAAATACCCAGAAGTGGATTAATGATCTTTCTTTGTTGTTATAGCCTTTGCTATAAGGTCTTTTTTCTCTGGTATAGGTATTGCTAACCAGCTTCCCTTTTCATTTTCATTTTTATGAAATATCTTTTTCCATTCCTTTCAGTCTGTGTGTGTCTTTCAATCTGAAGTAGGTCTCTTTTGGCAGCATACATAAGGGTCTTGTTTTATTATTTATTCACACATCCTATATCTTTTGATTGGAGCATTTAAATTTTATTTTTAAAGTAATTGTTAATAGATCCGTATTGCTGTTTTGTTATTCATATTTTTATCTTTTTTTCTTAAAAAGACCCTTTGATATGTTGTGTAATACTGTTTCGGTGATGATGAACTCCTTTAGCTTTTTCTTATCTGGGAAGGTCTTTATTTTTCCTTCTAAATGATAGTTTTGCTGGGTGGAGTAATCTTAGTTATAGGCTCTTTTCATCACTTTGAATATTTCGCGCCAGTCCCCTCTGGC
This sequence comes from Tonatia bakeri, assembly GCA_004024845.1. Taxonomy (NCBI): domain Eukaryota; kingdom Metazoa; phylum Chordata; class Mammalia; order Chiroptera; family Phyllostomidae; genus Tonatia; species Tonatia bakeri. Next base: position 23,245 of record PVIA01011145.1, read on the forward strand.
CTGCAAGTTTCTGTTGAAAAAGGAGCTGACGGGTTTATGACAACTTCCTTGTAGGTAACTGCTTTTCTCTTGCAGCTTTTGATTCTTTCTTTGTGGTTAACTTTTCGCATTTTAATTATGATCTGTATTAGCGAGGGCTTCTTTGGGTTCATCTTGTTTGGAAGACTCTGCACTTCCTGGGCTTGTATGTATACTTCACTAGGTTAGGGAAGTTTTCCATCATCATTTCTTCAAATAGGTTTTCAAGTCCTTGCTCTCCCTCTTCTTCTAGTGTCCCTATCATGCAAATGTTGATAGGTTTGATATTGTTTCAGGGCCTCTTAGACTATCCTTGTATTCTAAAATTCTTTTTTCCTCTTGCTATTCTGATTGGGTATGTTCTGCCACCTTGTCTTCTAAGTTGCTGATTCAGTCCTCTGCTTCATCTAATCTACTGTTCATTCCCTCTAATTCATTTCTGGCTGATTTGTTAAAGTTTTCTGTCTTTATTTTTATGTGTCCTGTTTCTTTGTTGAAGTTCTCACTAAATTCTTCTACTTTGCCCCTAAGTTTATTGAGCATCCTTATAATCAGTGTTTTGAATTCTGCATCTAGTAAATTGCTTGTCTTCATTAATTTTGTTCTCTTTCTGGAGTTTTGTTCTGTTGTTTCATTTGGGACATGTTTCTTTGTATCCTCATTGTGGTTACCTTTCTTTGTTTCTATCTATGTATTAGGTAGAGCTGCTATGTCTCCCACTCTTGATATAGTGACCTCTTGTAGTAGGTATTCTGTAGGTCCCATTGGCACAGCTTCCTCATTCACCCAGGCTGAGTGCTCCAAGTGTTCCCCTGACCCCATGTGGGCTGTGTACATCCTCCTCTTGTAGTTGCACTTTGATTGCTGTTGACATTTCAGTTGGACGTATTTACCTCAAGGCTGATCAGCTGTGAAGACTGGCTACAACAGTCTTGGAGGATTTGCTGTACTGGGGTTCACTCCATGGAGCAGAACTTAATTGAGTGGGGCTCAGGTACCCTTGGAGTCAACTTCTGAGTTTGTTGCTCGTGGAGGTGGTTGGATGGTGCTTCATTGTGGTGTGAAGCTGTCTACTGGGTGGGCAGACTCTGGGGCTTCTGCAGAGGTGCAGGCCAATGTCAGCTGCCACCTGTGCCCTGCCTGGAGCTATGTGGCATGAGCTGCAAAGCGATCTGCAGATCGCTGTTACTTCTGCTGACTGGGCTGGAGGTGCCTGGGAGAGGCCAATCTATGAATTAAGGCCAGCTGCCGCTAGTGCCAGACCTGGGGCCACTTAGCAAGAGGTACAAGGTACACAGAGGCCACATACTGCTTGTTTGAATGATTTAAGGAATATTGGCAGCATGAGCCAAGACACCATTTGTATGGAATAGCCACTGGAAAACAGTTTGCATGGGCCCACAAGTTGGATGGGGCTGATCTTGGAGAGTTACTGCATGGGGCTAACAGTGTTAGTCTGGTAGTTGGAGACTCAGATACAGCGGCAGCATAGTGGCTGTTTGTAGGGGTTGGGGGATTGCTCAGCAAAGGAATAGTGGCCTCCAGCACTTCTCTCTAGTAGTAAGCTGCTGCTGTATCTCTTGTCCTGGTGCCAAAAAATTTAGTTCCTCCCCGTCTGTCCTTGGGTCTTTCAAGCTGCTGCCCCAGTGCTGGAGCTCAGAGTAAGTCCTAGTATGTCTCTGGGGGCCGTTTAAGAGGAATGCCTGGGACTCTAGGACCCCTTTATCTCACTCAGCTACAATGTCTGCTGGTTTTTACAGCCAGATATTATGGGAACTTCTCTTCCTGGCACTGGAATCCTTGGTTGGGGAGCCTGGTATGGGGCTGGGAGCCTGGTATGGGGCTGGGACCCTTGCTTCTCAACTGGGACCTCTGCAGTCAAGATATTCCTGCTGTTTTTTAACTGCCACATGTGGGTGTGAGACCAGCTCATTCTGTGTCTCTGCCCCTCCTACCAGTCTCAGTGTAGCTTCTTTTTTCTATCTTTATTTATATGACTTCTGTTCAGCCAGATTTCAGGTGTTTCTTAATGATTGTTTTTCTGTAGTTTAGCTGTCATATTGATGTGAGTGTGGGAGGTTCCAAGTACTGCATTTACCTACTGCCATCTTTACCAGAAGCCTAATGTTTTCTAAATTACCTACATAGATTTATTCAATATATTAAGAAGAAAAAAACTTCATTAGTTATACCTACATGATCTAGTTATTGCCACCTTAAAGAACAGGCATAAATTATTACTTTTAAAATATTGTATGGAAGTCATAACAATTAAATGGAATGTATTTAGGTTAAAAGAGGTGTTTTTTTAAATACATATTTTTAATCCTTGCCTGAGGATATGTTTATTGATTTTAGAGTGAGTACGGGGGAGAAAGAAACATCAATCCATTTCCTCTTGCACTCACCCTCATGGGGGACTGAACCCACAACCTGGTTATTTTCCTGACCAAGAATCAAACCTACAACCTTTTGGTGTTCTAGGTGATACTCCAACCAGCTGAGCCACCTGGCCAGGGGAGGTTAAGAGGTTTTAAAAGACATGAAAGCCAATAGTGGTGTATGGAATTAGTATGAATTCTGATTCAAACAAATTTTAATAAAAAGTAATGAGAGTTTGAAATTTGAATACTGCTATGTTTGACTATTTAAGGAATATTAATATTTATGTTTGATAATGGTTTGTTGGTTATTTTTTCCCTTGCTAACATTTTGTTATAATCAATTACATTTTTGATAGTCTAGAATATTTAAATTTACAGTCGATCATTAATTACATTGAACATTGTGATTATGTTTTGAAGAAGGATTCCTGTCTTTCAGAGATACACACTGAAACATTTGCATATGAAATTATATATTGTACTTAAAAATAATACAAAATAGGAATACAGTCATCCCTCGCTATATCACGGTTCACTTTTTAAGCGATATAGCGAGGGACGACTGTATACTTCACTGGTGAGTACCCATACAGAATTTTATATGTTGTTAAAATTACTTGGGTTAAGAGTGTAGAAAGTGTTTAAGAGCATATGAAGAATGTGGGAAAGGTTAATAAGAGAGTGGGAAAGATTTACAGGAGTGTGGGAAGGGTTTATAAAGCCTTAAAATATATATAAATAATAAATATAATGCCATTACGTTGCAGATTTTCATCTATCGCGGGGGTCTCTGGAATGTAAGTCCCACAATAAGTGAGGGATCACTGAACACAGGTGGTAGTGTAGATGAAATGAGACTTGGCTATGAGTTGAAATGGTTGAATCTGTGTGATGGGAACATGGAAATTCATTATACTCTTATGGTTATTTTGGCATATGTTATTTTGGAAATTTTCCAGAAATAAAAATAAGAAAGATATAATAGAGGTTAAATTGACCTTTTGCAGTATGGTCTAAGATTCTAAGTCCCACTTCTTACATGTCTCTATAGGAATGTTTTTTCCAGTTATTTCTTATCCAGTCATATTTTATCTAAATGCAATTTTGGAAGACAATTTATTTCTAAGTTGAGGATTGCCCCTGTTTTTTATTTATTTATTTATTTATTTTTTAATGTAAAATATTTTAGTTGTAATCTTTTTGTACCAAATCTTGTACCAGAGTTCCTTTGGGTTGGCCAAAAATTTTGCCTGTTTTTTTTTCCTCCTAAGATGGCTCTAGTAGCACTTAGTTGTCTTTAACTTTATTCAAAACAATTTTGTTAGATTGTATTATGACAGCTGTCATATCAGTGTGCATTTAAGCAGCACTTACCAAAACTGGTAAATTTTTGTGTAGCCATTTTAGTATTGAAGATGGAAGAAAATATGCAACATTTTTGGCATATTATACTTTATTGTTTCAAGAAAGGTAAAAATGCAAATGAAATGCAAAAAAATATTTGTGCAGTGCATGGTGATCATGCGGTGACTGATCTAATGTGTCAGAAGTGGCTTGCAGAGTTTCATGCTGGAGATTTCTTGCTGGATGATGCTCCACAGTTGGGTACACCAGTTGAAGTTGATAGAGATCAAATCCAGACATTAATTGAGATCAACATTATACCATGCAGTATATAGCTGACATACTCAAAATATCCAAATCAATAAAGTTATTGGTGAAAATAAAAAATGTGTCTTTTATTTTATGGAAAAAACATACAAAATTTCTACCAAGCCATACTTTCAAGGATCAAACAATTTAAAAAACTGGGGAGAGAAAGAACAAGAAGCCTGAATTAATCATGTCTTTTCAATGACCAAATTGTTTTATTTTTTTCTTTTTGATATCATTCATTTAAAATCGCTGATAGCACTATCTCTCCTTACTATCCTTTCTGTCTTAATTTTTGTACAAGTGTAAATTTCTTTTATAATTTTTTAAAAAGCACAATTAATCCTTCTATGCCTGAATGAAAGTTTACACTAAGATGTGGAAACTTAGGTGAAACAAAATAATGCATTTAATTAATTCATATATTTTTAACATTTCTCTGGAGGATAGTTGATATCAAATAGTGTTTGCAGAATTAATTAGTGTTAGAAAACATATAAAAAATCTAATGTCTTTTAATAAATATAATCTATGAAATATTTTGTAGGTTTCTGGTTAGAAATGACAGGATGATTTTACAGATTGATTTCTGTGACTTTCATCTCAGGAAATTCCACTGCAGGTTATTTAAAGCAGCCTTTTTTAAATCTAATGTAGTCAAGTTTAGAAGATAAAAAATCCAAAAGTTAAAAAAATAAAATACAAGTTTAAATTAGAAAAATGCATTTTAGGATATCAGTTTGTAAGATGAATTAATAATTTGGATAAGGTCCAAATTCAAGAAAAATTTATTGAAATTTCCCTGAAAAGGTATTTAAATAGTTGATAAGCCCAATGTGACTGTCGTTGCCTAGGGATTTTCAGTACTGACCACTTTTAATCAAAAGTTTGATGGAAGTGGTAAAACCATATCCACATTACAAAAAAAATTGATAGAGAAAATTACTGTAATTCCATCATCTTAATACAATTGCTACTATGATTTGATTGTTTTTACTTAATGTTTTTCATATGTATATTTTCAAGTACTCCTAAATTCTAGATTTAACTGTGGTGCTAAAACTCCTTGGAATATATAGTAGTATTCTGATTTCAGATATGGCCTTGGAGTCCTTTAATATCTAGTTTTGTTGAATTAGACAAATGAAAAGAACTGAAAAATACATTGAATTTCTCAGTCTAAACATCAGTATTATTCCTGTGGGTATCTCAATTATGCTGTGGCTATAATCCAAGTAGGATCTTGCCTTGTGTTTTCCCACATACTTTTAAAGAAGTAGAGGTGAAGTTTCAAACACTAAGCCATGTTTATTGTCATGAGCCAGGTACCTTAGATGCTACCTTTAGGCTATATCATAATAGCAGCATTCTTAGAACAAATTCATATAGAGTGGATGGTTATGAATGAAGAGGTTAAGAAAGGAAAACTGGCAGAATATATGAGTATGAAAGCTAGTATAGATTCAGAATCATAGCATTTACTGAGAAAACATAGTATTGTTTCTAAACCTGATAGAACTATAGAGTGAATGTATATATTGAAGCCTTAACCCCTCAGTGTCATCATATTTGGAGGTGGGGCCTTTGGGAGGTACTTAGATTTAGATGAGGTCATGAGGGTGGAGCCCCCATAATGGATTAGTGCCCTTGTTAGAAGAGTCAAAGAGACCAGAGTTCTCGCTCTCTCTTACCTTGTGAAGATATAATGATAGCCATCTATAGGCCAAGAAGAGAGCCTTCAGCAAGAACCTAATAATACTGGCACATAGATCATGGAATTCCCAGACTCCAGAACTGTTGGAAATAATTTTCTGTTGCTTAAGCCACTCAGTCTATGGTATTTGTTCTAGCAGCTCAAACTGATTAAGAAAGTAATTGGTACCAATAAATGGAGTGCTGCTTTAGCAAATATCCAAAAATGTGAAAGTGGCTTTGGAACTGGGTAATGTATATACTACAGCTGGAAAAGTTTTGAAGTGCTTGCTAGAAAAAGCTGAGATCGCTGTTAAGGGACTGCTGATGGTGACTGGTGAGATCTCAGAATGAAAAGAGGAGAGCTGAAGGGAAAACCTCCATCTTCTAGAGAATACATGAATAATCGTGAACAGCAGAATGTTGGTAGAAATATGGATTTAAAGACCGTTCTGATGAGTTCTCAGATGGGAATGAGGACTGTTACTGGATGGCAGAGAAAGGCCACCCTTATAAAGGAAAAAAGAACTTGGCTGAGTAGTATTCATATTCTGGTGTGTTTTGGGGGGTAGAACTTGGGAATGATAAAAATGGGTATTTAGCTGAGGAGGTTTCTAAGCAAAATGTTGAAGGAATGGCTTGGTTCCTTCTAACTGCTTACAGTAAAATGTAAGAGGAAAGAAATTAATTGAAAAGGATTTGTTAAACAATAAGAAACCAGAACTTAACAATTTGGAAAATTCCCAGCCTATCCATGTTAAAAAATAAGCATGTTTGGAAGAAAATGCCAAGAATGTGGCTGACCAACCATTTGTTAAGGATGTTAGTGTGAGCCATGGACCTCGTTATCTCAATTGAAACTGGGAAAAGAGGTGGAATTATACCACAGCTGCCAGCTGTGACTAAAAGAAACAAAGTGGTTTGGAATGAAGGAAGGCTGTGAACATGCAGTATCCTTAAAAGGGAAGAAAGACCCAAAAGGTGATTCAGAAGTCGCCAGGACTGCTATTTCCACCATAGGTCCAGATTGCACAGGTCTGAGGGAGGGCTACTTATACCCCAGTTTCAAAGGATAAGACTTTTGCCCAGCAGAGCCACATGGGCGTGTCTCCACCAAGCTGAAGGAATATCTGTAGGGGTAATGCCATGCTCAGTTGGATCCAGAGACCAGAGTATGGAACCAAAGATATTATCAAGCCTTAATATCTAATGGTACTTGCCTTGCTAGGTTTTGGACTTGCTTAGGACCTGTTATTCTTTCTTGCAATTTCTTTTGTTTTTAAGTATATTTTATTGATTATGCTATTACAGTTGTCCCAATTTTTCCCCTTTGCCCTCTTCTGCCTGGTACCCCCATTCCCTCCAGCATTCTCTCCACTTAGTTCATGTCCATGTGTCACAGATATGTTATTTGGCTTCTCCATTTCCTATACCATTCTTAACATCCTCCTGCCTATTTTGTAGCTACCGATTATACTTCTTAATCTCTGCACCTTTTCCCTTATTCTTCCCTTTCTCCGTCCCAGCTGATAACACTCCAAATGATCCCCATATCTATAATTCTGTTCCTGTTCTGGTGGTTTGCCTTTTTTGTTTGTTTATTTGTTTGCTTTATTTATTTATTTGTTTATTTATTTAAAGATTTTCTTCATTTTTAGAGAGAGGGAGAGAAATATCGATGTGTGGTTGCCTCTCACACGCCCCCTACTGGGGACCTGGCCCACAAACCAGGCATGTGCCCTAACTGGGAATTTAACTAGCGACACTTTAGTTCTCAGGCCGGCACTAGTACACTGAACTATACCAGCCAGGGCTGTTTTGTTTTGTTTTGTTTTGTTTTGTTTTAGGTTCAGTTGTTGATAGTCATGAGTTGTCATGTGAGTGTTCATAGTTTTGATCTTCTTTTTCATAAATAAATCCCTTTAACATTTCATAATGTGGTAACAAGTTGTTGATGGTGAATTCCTTTAGCTTTTCCTTGTGTGGGAAGCACTTTATCTACCTTTTGATTCTAAATGATAGTTTTGTTGGATAGAGTACTCTAGGTTGTAGGTCCTTGCTTTTTATCACTTTGAATACTTCTTGCCAGTCCCTTCTTGCCTGCAAAGTTTCTCTTGAGAAATCAGCTGACAGTCTCATGGGAACTTCTTTGTAGGTTAACACTCTGCTTTTTTCTAGCTGCTTTTAAGATTCTCTCTTTATCTTTATCTTTAATCTCTGGCATTTTAATTATGACGTGTCTTGGTGTGTTCATCTTTGGGTCCAGCTTGTTTGTGGCTTCCTGTGCTTCCTGGACTTGTATGTGTATTTCCTTTTCCAAATTAGGGAAGTTTGCTTTCATTATTTTTTTTTAAATAAGTTTTCAATTTCTTGCTGTTCCTCTTCTTCTTCTGGGAGCCCTATGACTTGGATGTTGGCATGTTTGGAGAGGACCCAAAGGCTTCTTACACCATCCTTGCTTTTTTGAATTCTTGTTTCTTCTTTCTGTTTTGATTGAGTCTTATTTCTTCCTTATGTTCCAAATTGTTGATTTGAATCCCAACTTCCTTCTTTCACTGTAGATTCCCTGTTTATTTTTCTTTATTTCACTTAGTGTAACCTTCATTTCTTCCTTTATATTGTTAAACGACTCGATCAGTTCTCTGAGCATCTCGGTCACCAGTGTTTTGAGCTCTGCATCTGATAAGTTGGCTATCTCCATTTCACTTAGTTCTTTTCCTGGGGCTTTATTCTCTTCTTTCATTTGAGCCGTATTTCTTTGTCTCTTCAATTTAGCGGCCATGCTGTGTTTGTTTCTGTATTAGGTAGTATTGCTTTGACTCCCTGTCCTAGCACACCTATTAAGTTGTATGAGGCGGAGCCTTTGGTATTAGCCAGGGCGACCCGCTTCACTACTTCAAGGCTCTGTGTGGGGGGAGGGTTCAGAGAGAGCACAATGCCACTGCCTGGCTTCTGGAGGTTTGCTTGGAACTTGCCTGTTTCCAGTCACTTCACCCACTTCCCATGTGTGACTTGTGCCCTTCCAGCTGTTGCCATGGTGGTGAATCCCAGTGTAGATGGGTTTGCGTATGTTCTAAGTCTGCGCAGGCCCTTTAAACAGTCTGTCCTGAAAAACTGGCAGTTTCTTCCTCTGCCTCAACCCCAACTGGATTTTATAGCCAGAAGTTATGGGGCTTTATCTTCCTGACACTGGAACCCTGGACTGTATGGCCTGACCTGAGGTTGGGATTTCTTGTTCCTAAGGTATCCTTCCTGATTTTTGCCCATGATACGTGAATGTGGGACTGCCCCTTTTACCGCCACTGCTGCCTCCACACCACACTCGGTCTCTTTGCCTCTCCATCCCAACTCTGATCTCTGCTCTTCCTACCCATCTGGATGAATGTGGCTTCTTTAAATCCTTGGGTGTTGGACTTCCAAACAGTTCATTTTCTGATAGTTCTGGGTGTTTTTCATTTTGAGGTTTAGTTGTAATTCTTGTGGTTGCGTGTGGAGGCGAAGTGTGTCTCTACCTATGCCTCCATCTGACCAGAAACCCTTTCTTCTGATTTCTGATTTTGGCTTGTCCCACCATTGTATTTTGGAAGCATAGAAGTTGTCTTCATTTTACAGGCAGGTTCATGTCTAGAGAGGAATTTTGCTCCAGGATGAATCGTATCCAAGTCTCACCTAAATCTGATTTAGCTAAAATTTTAGACCTTAGAGTTTATGTTGAAATAATTAAGACTTCTGTTGGCCCCTGGATGGTGTGGCTCAGTGAATTAAGTGCCAGCCTGTGAGCCAAGGGATCACGGGTTCAATTCCCAGTTGGAGTGCACGCCTGGTTTGAGAGCCAGGTCCCCAGTGGGGGGTGTGCAAGAGGCAGCCACACATTGATGTTTCTCTCTCTCTTCCTCCCTTCTCCTCTTTCTAAAAATAAATAAATAAAATTAAAAAACAAGACTTTTGTTGGAATGGGATGAATGTATTTTGCATCTAAGAAGGACATGAATTTGGGGGGTCAGTGAAAGAATATATGGAATAAATACTTGTCCTTCCGAAATGGATAGGTCGGATACTTAAGAGGTGTGGCCTTTGGGAGGTAATTAGGTTTAGATGAGGTCATTAGTGTGGAACTCCCATGATATGATTAGTGCCTTTATTATCTAAGATCAGGGAAGAGAGACCAGAACCCACTGTTTCTTGGTCATATGAGGGTATAGCAATAAGATGGATCTTATTTAGTAAGCCAGGAAAAGGGCCATCACCAAGAACCTGATGATACTCTCACCCAGATCTTGGAATTCCCAAACCTCAGAACCATGAGAAATAACCATCTGTTGTTTAAACTATCCAGTCTGTGGTATTTTATAGCAACTAGGGCAAAGTTTGAAAATATTTTCTTCCTTTCCTTGGGGCGTATTTTCACTATGTTGAATGTGTTCTTTGATACAGAAAAGTTTTCAGGTTTGATATAGTCTAATTTGCCTATTTTTTTCCTAATCCTCACCCAAGGATATGTTTATTATTGACTTTAGGGAGAGTGGGGGAGAGAAATGTTGATGTGAGGAATATTGATTGGTTGGCCAACTGGGGATTGAACCCACAACCTAGGCATGTACCTTGTCCAGGGATTGAACCTGCAACCTTTTGACGTACGGGATAACACTCCAGCCAACTGAACAACCTGGCCAGGGCTTGTCTATTTTTGCTTTCATGATCTTTGCTTTTGTTGTCATGTCTTACATATCATTAACAAGACCAATGCTATAAAGCTTTTCCTCTGTTTTCTTCTTGAAGTGTGATAATTTTGGGTCTTAAACTTATATTTTAAGTTAATTTTGTGTATGGTATAAGTTATGATTCTGACTTTCTTTTGAAAAAAAAATAAGCAGTTTTTCCATCACTCTTTGTTGATGAGACTGTCCATTGTGTGGTTTTGACACTTTTGTTGATCATTTGACCATATACATAAGAGTATTTCTGGCCTCCATATTCTTTTTTTGTTAGTGTATTTGTCTTGTCTTTATGCCCTTTCCACACTGTTTTGATTACTGTGGCTTTATAATATGTTTTGAAATTAGGAAATTTGAATCTTCAAATTTTGTTTTTCTTTTTCAAAGTTGTTTTGGCTATTTAGGGTACTCTTCCATGCCATATTAATTTTAGAATGAATTTTTCTACTTCTGCAAAGAAAAAAAAGGCTATCTAGATTTTTACAGGGATTGCATTGAGTTTGTAGATTGCTTTGGTTTGTATGGGCTTAACAGTATTCTCTTTCAATCTGTCAACACAGAATATCATTCTAGAATGTCCTCTTTAATTTCTTTTAGCAATACTTTGCCAGTTTTGAGTATACAAATCTTTCACTTCTTGACTAGATTTATTTCTAAGTATTGTATTCTTTTTGATGCAGTTGTAGATGGAATTTTTTTCTTAATTTCCTTTTCAGATTATTTGGTTAGTGTATAGAAAGGCAACTGATTGTTGCATGTTGGTTTTTATATCTTGCATTTTTACTGCATTTGTTGATTGGTTCTAACAGGGTTTTTTTTAATCTTTAGGATTTTCTACATATAAGATCATATTGTATGTGAACAGGGATAGTTTTACTTTTTCCTTTCCAATTTGGATGTCTTTTATTTCTTTTTTAGGCCTAATTGCCCTGGCTAGGACTTCCAGTACTATGAATGGATGTGGCAAAGGAGTGGGCATCTGGCCTTGTTCCCAGTCTTAGGAGAAAAGCTTTCAATCTTTCATCACTGAGTATGATATTAGTTGGGTTTTAATGTGTGGCCTTTAATATGTTGAGATAGTTTCCTTCTATTCGTAGTTTATTGAGTGTTATTTTTTTAATCAGGAAAGGGCATTGAATCTTGCCAAATGCTTTTTCTGCAACAGTTAAAACAATCATGTCATTTTAGCTTTAAAAAATAATTTTATTGAAGTATACACAGAGAAGTATATAGATAGAGTGGGGCAAAAGTAGTTTTACAGTTTTGAGTTACACGAATCATTTTTTCTTGTATTATTATTTAGTAATTATTGTATTGTTTACCATAAGAACAATTTAAACTTACTTTGCCCCACCCTGTATATCAGTGTACAGCTCAATGCATAATGCAGTAGCAGTGAACACTTAACAGTGTCACAAGTCAAGACATAGAACAGTACTTGCACCTGTAAACTGCCTTCATGCCCCTTCCAAACTCCATTCTTTCTTCCTCTCCAAAGGCAATTGCTGTCCTGAGTTTCAATACTATAGATTGGTTTTATCGGCTTTGGAACTTTCTATTATAAAATGGTTGCGAAGTATGTATTCTTCTGAGTCTGTTTTTCACTCTTTTATTTGTGAAATTTGTGTTATTCTCTGTATCACTAGTTCATTAATTTTCATTGTCGTATAGTTGTTCAGTTGGTGAATCAGATACAGTTTACCATTTACTCTGAAGGGTTGTTTAGGGTAGTTACAGTCTTGGGCTATTAAAGAATAATGCTGCTGTATACCTTCATGTACTTGTCTATTGCTGTTCTTTTTGGTGTACAGGAGTCTAATGCTTGGATCATAACTGGGTCATAGAATATTTATATGTTCACCGTGGGTAGATAATATTAAATTGGTGTCCAAAGTGATTTTGAGTTTTCATTCTATGTGAGTATGCCAGTCACTAATAGTTGATATTGTCAGTCTCTTCCATTTTTATCATCCTATTGAGTATGTGGTAGTATTATATGATTTTTAATTAGCTTTTTAATAATTACTTAATTTGAGAACCTTTTTATATATTTACATACAAAAGCTGTCTTGAGTTTACACTTTTGTGAGAGTATGTTCAAGTCCTTTGACATTTTTCTGTTGCTTAAAAATTAATTTGTAGGAAGCCTGTATATAAGGGGGACACCCCACAAAACCTGAATTTATTTATAAAAAATTATGTACTTATTCCTACATGTTTAAACTTTCATCACCTTCAATGTACTCTCCATTCAACAAAATACACCTATCAAGACATTTTTGCACTGCTCAAGACAGTTTGTGAACTCATCTATTTTGATGCCTTTTAGTCCTTGTATTGGTTTTTGTTTCACCTCTTCCACATTTGAGGACTATTTTCTTCTGGATAAACAAAAAAAGATCACTTGGGAAGAGATAGGGTGAATAGAGAGGTTGGGGCATGGGAGTTGTGCCCTTTTGGTCAAACACAGTTGAACACTGAGTGCTGTGTGGGCAGGTGCTCTTGTAAATCACCCATCATGAAATGGGCAAACGCTTGTAAAGAGTCTTCAAAAACAATTTACTGAAGGTGAATCCAGCTTCTCACAACAATGCTAGCTGGTATACTGATACAGATGGGTTCCTAGAACACTGACCTAGCAGGGCGTGCCTGTAGTACAAGGGACCCACCTTCCAGATGATAATTCTGGTTTTGGGGGGTCCCCCCTCATATATTCCAAATATGTGGTATTTTTCAATTATATATGTGGTAAATATCTTTCTGTCTGACTTATTCTCTTAAAGATATTTCTTAATAATAGATCTTAATTTTATTGAAGTTCAACCTATCATTTTTTTTCCTCTGTGATTTAAGAAATGTGAATTGTACCATGTTTGAAAGATCTTTCTGAGTTCCACAGTTATGAAGATGTTCTTTTGTGGTTTTTTTAGAAGTGTTTTTGTTTTACGTTTACATTCAGATCTGCAACCTGGCATTAATATTTTTAAAATATTGTTTAATTTGACATTATTTAAAATTTCAAACTTACAGAATGTTGCAAGAATGGTACAAAAACATTCAGCTTTTCTTCCCTCAAATTCCTGAAATTTTTTTAAATGATATATTATTGATTATGCTCTTACAGTTGTCCCATTTTTTTCTCTCCTTTATTCTCCTCTACTCTGTACCCTCCTACTCCCACCAGCATCCTCCCACTTTAGTTCATGTCCATGGGTCATACATATAAGTTCTTTGGTTTCTCCATTTCCCATACTATTCTTAACCTCCCTCTGTCTACTTTTTACCTACTATTTATGCTTTTTATACCCTGTACCTGTCCCCCCATTCTCCCCCCTATACCTCCCTGCTCTATGTGATCTTCATTTCTGTGAATCTATTCCTCATCTAGTTGTTTGCTTAATTTGTTTTTGTTTTCAGATTTGGTTGTTGATAGTTGTGAGTTTGTTGTCTTTTACTGTTCATATTTTTTATCTTCTTTTTCTTAGATAAGTCCCTTTGACATTTCCTGTAATAAGGGCTTGGCGATGATAAACTCCTTTAGCTTGACCTTATCTGGAAAGCACTTCCATTCTAAATTATAGCTTTGCTGGATAGAGTAATCTTGAGTGTAGGTCCTTGCCTTTCATGACTTTGAGTTCTTCTTTTCTGTCCCTTCTTGCCTATAAGATTTCTTTTGAAAAATCAGCTGATAATCTTATGGTGGAGCCTTAGGTTTTCGACAGGGCAGGGCTACCTGTGGTGTATATGCAGGAGGAGTCAGAGAGGGAATAATGCCGCTTGCTTGGCTCTTGGCTGTCTTTCAGTCACTTTCTCTACTACCCACAAGCAAGTCAGTCCCTTCTGGTGCTGATTCCTGGGTAGGTGGGCTTGTGTGTGTACTGGGACCCTGCAGTCTCTCCAACAAACTCCAGTGTGAGGCTGGGAGTTTCTCCTGTTGCTGCAACCCCCACAGATTTTTTCAGTCAGAGGTTTTAAGGTTTTATTTTCCCCCACGTTGGAACTGTGGGTTCCTCAGTCTGTCTCGCTCTCCTGTTGTCCTTCCTGTTTATTCACATGCAAAAGTGGGACAGCCCGACCCAGTTCTTCAGCCTCTGCCTTGCCTCCAGTTCTCTACACCCTGGCTACGCATCTCTGCTCCTCCTACTGGTCTGGATGAATGTTTCTTCTTTAACTCTTTGGTTGTTGGACTTCCATACAATTCAATTTTCTGGCACTTCTGGTTGATTTTTGTTTTTAAATTTGGTGTTGTCCTTCTTTTGGTTGTGTGAAGAGGCAAAGGAACTACCTATGCCTCCATCCAATTCCTGAAGTGTTAACATTTTAGTATATTATTACTACAGAGGTAGGTGAATATTGATACACAGATACAGATGTAAACAGTAATATGTTGGAGCCATCTTGTCCTTGTATTCAAATATTGTTAAAAATTTAGGAATTTTCAGTTATATTTTTAAATCATAACCTGGAGTAGACCATGGAGGAATATTATTTCATGGAAATTAGCGAGCACAAGAAATCACTCCTCTCTCTCTCTCTCTCTCTCTCTCTCTCTCTCTTTTTACATGTATTGTTCATTACATTATAAAAAAAATAGCTCTGGTTGGGCGGCTCAGTTGGTTGGAGTGTCAAGCCGTACACCAAAAAGTCGTAGATTCGATCCTGGTCATGGTACATACCTAAGTTGCAGGTTTGATCCCCAGTCAGGGAGTGTATAGGAGGCAAATGATCCTTGTTTCTCTTTCATGTTGATGTTTCTTCCCCCTCTCCTCTCCTCCCCCTCCCCCTCTCTCTTCCACCTCCTCTCTCCCTCCTTTTCTTTTGCTAAAATCAATAAACACATCTTCATGAGAGGATTAAAAAAAAGCAAGTTAAAAAAATTAAAGAGCAAGTAAAGATAGGTTAACTTAAAACAAGTGGGTGTTTATAGTCACCAAAATAAGATGAGAATGTAGGAAGTGAGTAGTAACAAAATTAGAAGACATTTCTTGAAAGAAGCTAACAGTGTTCTCTCTGCAGGAATTAAAGGAATTGTTAGCTTTCTAAATGCAGCATTTCAGCTGTGTGACTGAAGTTTATGATTTGCAAGCTGAAATAAAACCAGCTCCTTTGCATATTGTGTGATGAATACAGCCATATAAGAAATCAGTTCATAAATGAAGCTTTTGATGTGTTACAACTTCACAAAGAATAAAATTGGAGATAACACTTATATGGGATGATAATATTAAAGCATAGCCTGTGCCTTCAGATCCCATTTATAATAGCATTGTTCTTGGAATTCACTGGAGGTTCAGAAGAAATTTGTATTTGTAAACTTCCAGTCCACCTCTTGAAACCAAACTATGGTTGTAACTTCAATATTACATTCTAAATTTAAGATATAATGGTGATTTGCAGTTTTAGTTAAATGTATTAAAATATTGCAGATAGAATAAAATGACAAAATAAAAATTACTCAATGGTTATTTTAAAAAATTACCAATTTACAAAACATGAATTACTCATAAACTTTTAACTGTGGTTAATTCTGTTAATCATCCTGAGTTAGCTTCCTTAAAAATGTTTCTTTTTTTTCTTTAAGGTCAACATATTTATTTGTTTTTTTTCTTTTTTTATGTTGTTCCAGTACAGTTGTCTCCATTTCCCCCCCATGACTCCCTCCCATAAAAATATTTCTCCTTAAACTAAGTTATATGACATGCAAGTGCAAAAGTGAAAAATATATATTGACTATTTCCCGTCTTATAATTCTTTGTATAGTTCACAGAGTGAAATTATTTCATGATTTAAAGTACTCAGTTATTTTATTAAACTTTAAGAAATAGAGCAATACAGATTAAGCCAGAAGTTAGATTTGCATTCCCCATATATATATGTGTATATATATATATATACATACATACACATATATATAAGTATATACAATAGATAAGTTTATATAAATATATGTCTTGTTATATTTACATTGTATGCATTATATGAGAATGTTTTGTACTATGGTTTTATGTATAAAACCTTGAAGTAGATACCTGTATTAAATATTTTTAAAAATCTTACAGCAGTTTTTCTATATCTAAATAGAAAATTGTTTTTAGGTTAAATCAACTCGTACAAGAGTTTCTGCAAAGACTGAAGACTTCAATGTCATATAAAAGTTAAACATTTTGACACTACTGAAATTGTAGAATGCTGCAAACATCCAAAAATGTTTATTCTGCCTTTCAGTGTAGATTAAAGCAAATTTATGATTGAGCTCAGTTGTGCTCATACTGGCATGCAATTGGCTGATGTTTTATTGGTTGATGTTGTATATGGTAGACTAATATTGCTTGCGTCGAGTCCTTTACTTTTTATATCAGGGATATTTTATTTATAGTTAAGGGTTTCTGTTGTAAATATATGTGCTTTTATCACTGAAATGATAGTTTATTATAAAGTGTGTGCCATTTAGAAAAGAAAAATAAAACTGGAATGGTAGGAGACCAGAGTGGGAACATAAAACTTGAAGGGTCTTATTCTAATTCTGAACAGATTTTTCTACTATTTTTCTCTCTCTGAAGAATCATTGAAAAGCCATAATCCTGGAGCCATCACCCTGGAGACTGACAGGATGATGTGGGTGGACCGGGTGTTCATATCACCTTCTCTCATAGAAAAAAATTGTGATAGGATTGCTTCACTCAATTATTGCATTTTAGTGCCTATCCCTGTTTTAAGTAAAAAATGATGGTGGTTAAATAAATAGTGTACAGAGATGAAAGGGATAGAGAAACAATTTAAGTAGAAGCTGCTGGTAATATTGGCTTTAGTATATATATATCTTAGTTTATTGTATACATTGACAGACAGTTGGTTAAGTTGAAAGAAATGAATTCCTATAAATCTCTGTTGACTAAAAAGTAGTCATAGAATATTGTAAAAATTTCCTTTGATAAGACTATCTCTTTAGGTTAAGGAATAAGACAAATTTGGGGGCTCTTTCTAGAGCATACCCATGCCTTTCTTCCCTCTCAGCATGCATCTTTACTTTTCTCTCCTAAGCACTAAGGTTTCCCACAAGACTTGCAACCAGGGGATCAACCGGCAGCAGCACCTCATCCTGCATTTACTCCCAGAACCTGTTTCCAAGGCACCATTTCAGTGAGCTTATTTTTCAGTGAGCTAACACCAGCCTGCTGTGGCTCACTTATTTCTTACATTTCCAGAGAGCCAAAGCAGAACACTGTCCAAGCTCTTTCTTGTCGATTATTCTATCTTAGAGTCTTCGGTGAGGTAGCAGCAGCCTTGCCTTGGCTCACTTCCTTCCTGTACATTTCTAGAAAACCAAAGCAGAGCACCACCTAGGCTCTTTTCTGTTGTTTCTTCCAGCCTGACTCCTTCCTTTGTTTCACTGTCCACAGCCTTAATACATGTATTCTCAAAATTTAAAAGAAGTTAAAAAAGAATAAGAGAACTCTCAAATGTATTATATTTTAATATATTTTTAAGGATATATACATATTGCTATATATTTTTGTTTTTCAGAGTTGGGGAGTTACCCGGTATATTAATGTCTTACTGATGATGGCAGAACATCCACCACTACTGGATACATCTCAGATTTTAACTAGTGATATTTCTCTTCTATCTGCCCCTATTGTAAGTGCAGATGGAACACAACAGGTAAGGAAACCAATGTTTATTCCTTCTATCTAGTACACATGTATTTCTTTCAAAAGAATGCAAAATGTTAAATGGAATTAAAATTCACATTAGTGAGTTCCTCTTAATTCATGTTTTATTTTTAATGGTATTTTTTCCATTACCATTTATCCCCCTTGTACTTCCCTTCTCCCCCTTGCCTACTTTCTCCACATTATTGTTCATGTCCATGAGTCCTTTATCCTTTTTTGCTGGATCCCTCCACCCACTAAACTCCCTGCATCAGTAGCCATTAGCCTGCTCTCTGTCTATGAGCCTGTCTCTATTTTCCTTGTTAGTTCAGTTTGTTCATTAGATTCCACATATGAGTGAAATCATATGGTGTCTGTGTTTCTCTGAATGGCTTACTTCACTTAGCGTAATGTTCTGCAGCTCCATCCTTGCTGTCAAAAAGGGTAAAATTTTCTTCATATTTATAGCAGAATGGTATTCCATTGTGTAAGTGTCCCATAGGTGTTTTATCCACTCATCTATTGATGGACATTTGGGCTGCTTCCATATCTTGACGAATGTGTAAATAATGCTGCATGAACATAGGAGTGCTTATGTTCTTTTGGATTAGCATTTTAGGTTTCTTTGGATGTATTCCCAGATGTGGGATTCCTGGGTTAAAAGGCAGATCCATTTTTAATTTGTTGAGGTATCTCCATACTGCTTTCCACAATGGGTGCACCAGTCTGCATTCCCACCAACAGTGAAAAAGGGTTCCCTTTTCTTCACATCTTCACCAACACTTATGTTTGTTGATTTATTAATGATAGCCATTCTGACAGGTGTGAGGTGGTATCTCATTGTGGTTTTAATTTGCATTCATCTGATGATTAGTGACCTTGAGCATATTTTCATAATGTCTATTGAACATGTGTGTTCTGTTTGGAAAAGTGTCTATTCAGGGCCCTTATTCATTTATGAATTGGGTTGTTTGGGTTTTTTTGGTGTTAAGCTTTATAAGTTCTTCATAAATTTTGGATATTAACCCCTTATCATATGTATTGGTAAATATGTTTTCCCATTCTGTGGGTCATCTTTTTATTATCTTGGTGGTTTCTTTTGTTGTTCTAAGCTTTTTAGTTTGATGAATTCCCATTTGTTTATTTTTTCATTTGTTTCCCTTGCCTGGGGAGATGTATCTGATAAAATATTGCTACCAGCTACCAGCTATGTCTGAGTTTTTGCTGCCCATATCTTTTTCTAGGATTTTTATTTTTCCCAGTCTAACATTTAGGTCTTTAGTCCATTATGAATTTATTCTTGTGTGTAGTGTAAGATGGTGGTCTAGTTGCATTTTTCTGCGTGTATCTGTCCAGTTTTCCCAATACCATTTGTTGAATAAACTATCTAGCTCATTGTATGTGCTTGCTTCCTCTGTCAAATAAATTGACTATAAAGCTGTGGGTTTATTTCTGGGCTCTCTCTTCTGTTCCATTGATCTGTGTGTCTGTTTGTATGCCAGTACCATGCTGTTTTGATTACCATGGCCTTGTACTATAGTTTGATATTAGGCAGAGTGATTCCTCCAACTTTGTTCTTCTTTCTCAGGATTGCCATAGTTATGCAGGGCTTATTGTGGTTCCATATAAATTTTTGATGTATTTGTTCTAGTTCTGTGAAACCTGTCATTGGAATCTTGATAGGAATTGCATTGAATCTATAGATTACTTTGGGTAGCATGGACATTTTAATGATTTAAATTTTCCTGTCCATGAATATAGTGTGTGTGTTTACTTATTTGTTTCTCCTTCAGTTTCTTTCTTCAGTGTCTGATAATTTTCCAAGTATAGGTCTTTTACACCCTTGATTAGATCTATTCCTAGGTATTTTATTCTTTTTGAAGTGATCATGAATAGAATTCTTTTCTTATTTTACCTTTATGATAGTTCATTGGCATATAAAATGCAGCTGATTTCTGGCCATTAATTCTGTGTCCTGCTACATTGCTGAATTCATGTATTAGTTCTAGTAGGTTCTTCATGGAATCTTCTAGGGTTCTCTGTGCATGTCATGTGCTAATAAAGACAGTTTTACTTTTTCTTTTCCTGTTTGGATGCTTTTTATTTCTTTTTGTCTCATTGCTATAACTACGACTTCCGTTACTGTGTTGAATGAGAGAGGTGAAAGCAGACATCCCTACCTTGTTCCCAATTTTAAGGGGAGTGCTTATAGTCTTTGCCCAGTGAGTGTGATGTTGGCAGACAGTTTGTCATTTAAGGCCTTTATTATGTTTAGGTATGTTCCCTCTTTCCACTTTGCTGAGAATTTTGGTCATAAATGGGTGTTGTATTTTATCAAATGCTTTTTCTGCATCTATTAATATGGTCATGTGGTTTTCATCCTTTGGTTTGTGTATGGTGTATCACATGTATTTATTTGTGTGCTGTACCAAATTTGCATTCTCAGAATAAATCCTACTCGATTATGATGTATATGATCTTTTTGAAGTATTGCTTTATTCGATTTGCTCTTATATTGTTGAGGATATTAGCATCTCTGTTCATCATATTGGCTTACAATTTTCTCTTTTTATAATGTCTTTATCTGGTTTTGGAATTAGGGTGGTGATAGCCTGATGAAATCAGCTTGGGCGTCTTTCCTCCTCTTGAAATTTTTGAAATAGTTTGAGAAGGAGAGGTGGTAGTTCTTCTTAGAATGTTTGGTAAAATTCTCCAGTGAAGCTATCTGATCCAAGGGCTTTTGTTTGCTGGGAGTTATTTTTATTTGATTACTACTTGAATTACACTAGGTATAATCTGTTCATACAGATTCTCAGATGCTTCCCAATAAGCTTTAGAAGATTATATGTGTCTGTGAATTTATCCATTTTATCGGGGTTGTTCCATTTGCTGGCATATAGTTGTTCATAAATGCTCTTACAATTCTTCGTATTTCTTTGGTGTCACTTGTTATTTTTTCCTCTTTCATTTCTGATGTTATTTATTGGATCCTCTTTCTTTTTTCTTGATTTGATTCTGGTTAAAGGTATGTCAATGTAGTTTATCTTTTCAAAGAACTAGGGTTTTTTTATATCTTTTTTAAGATTCTATATTGCTTATTAGTACTCTCATCTTTATTTCCTTCCTTGTACTAACTTTGAGCTCTGTTTGTTGTCATTTTTCAGATTCCTTTAAGGGTAAAGTTAGATTGTTTATTTGAGCTTTTTCTTTTTTGTTGAGATAGGCCTATAATGCTATGAATTTCCCTCTTAGGAATGCTTTCCCTGTGTCCCACAGATTTTGGATTGTTGTATTCTTGTTATCATTTGTTTCAAGGTATCTTTTGATATTTTTCTTGATCTCATTGTTGAGCCATTCATAGTTTAATAACATTTAGCTTCTGTGTCTGTATTTTTCAGTTTTCCTCTTGTGATTGATTTTTAGTTTTATATCATTGTGATCAGAGATGATGCTTGATATAAGTTCAGTTTTCTTAAATTTATTGAAACTTGTGTCCTAACATGTGGTCAATCCTAGAAATTGCTCCATGAACATTTAATAATATGTAGAATATATTCTGCTGCTTTGGGGTCAAATGCGCTCATGGTATCAATTAAATCCATTTCATTTAGTGTGTCGCTTAAGACCACTGTCTCCTGTACATTTTCTGTCTAGAAGATATATCAATTGAAGTTAATGGGGTGTTAAAATTTCCTACAAAGACTACAGTTCTGTGAATCTTCCATTTATGTCATCAAAATTTGCTTTACATGTTAGAAGCTCCTGTGTTGGATGCATAAATGTTTACTAGGGTTATATGTTGTTTTTGGATTGTTCTCTATATAATCATGTAGCATCCTTCTTTGTCTCTTACTGTAGCCTTGGTTTTACAGTTTATTTTGTTGGATATAAGTGTTGCTACCCCAGCATTTTTACCTTTCTATTTTCATGAAGTGCCTTTTTTCATTCTTTTAGTGTGTGTCTATCTTTTGGTTTGAGGTAGATCTCTCGGAAACAGCATATGAGGGGGTACCCAATTAAATAGAATTTACTTATTAAAAATTGTGTATTTAGGACTTCTGGCCAAGATGGAGGCATAGGTGGATGCACCATACCTCCACGCACAACCAAGATAGGAATAACAACAATATAGAAACAATAACATCCAGAACTGACAGAATTGATCTGAATGGAAGTCAGACAACCAAGAAGTTGAAATAGACCCCTTCATGCAGACTGGTAGGAGGGGCAGAGACGAGCAGCCAGGCACGGGTCCAGGCACGGAGAGCAGAGAGTTGGGACCAGGCACGTAAGGCATCCAGGACGCGCAAGACCACAGAGGGTGGACCCTGAGTGCGCAAGCAGCAGCTGGCAGACCCCGGCCAAGGGGTGGCAACCGGCAGACCCAGTGAGGCAGCGATTGTAAAGCAAGGCACTAGGCACAACCCAGGATCCCAGCGCTGGGAAATAGAGCCTCGGGACACTGATTGAGGACACCTGTGGGAGTTGAGGCACACGGAGAGACACCCAGCCTCACAGAAGAAGTCCTTGGAGGGTCCCACGGCATGCACAAGCCCGCCCACATGGGAATTGGCACCAGAGGGGCCCAGTTTGCTCAGGGGAAGCAGCAGAAGGGACTGAGGTCCCAGAGAGAGCAGAGCAAGCACCATTGTTCCCTCTCGACCCCTCCCCCACATACAACACAACCCAGTGACTGGGGTGCCCCACCCTGGTGAACACCTAACGTTCTGCCCCTTACTGTAACTGGTGCGACCAGACCAAAAAAAGAGAGAGAGAGAGAGAGATGGCTAAAACAGAAGAACAAATCAAAGCCCCAGAACCCATCCCTTTAAGCAACCAAGAGATAGCGAACCTATCAGATACACAGTTCAAAACACTGGTGATCAGGAAGCTCACAGAATTGGATGATTTTGGTCGCAAATTAGATGAACAAATACAGGCTACAATAAGAGAAATGAAGGAAAATGCACAGGGAACCAATAGTGATGGGAAAGAAACCAGGACTCAAAACAATACAGTGGAACAGAAGGAAGAAAGAAACAACTGAACAGGAAAGAATGGAGAAATAAGAATTCAAAAAAAACAAGGAGAAGCTTAGGAACCTCCAGGACATCTTTAAACATTCCAACATCCGAATTATAGGGGTATCAGAAGGAGAAGAGGAAGAGCAACAAGTGGAAAAGTTATTTGAACAAATAATAAAGGAGAACTTCCCCATTCTGGCAAAGGAAATAGACTTTCAGGAAGTCCAGGAAGCTCAGAGAGTCCCAAAGAAGTTGGACCCAAGGAGGAACACACCAAGGCACATTGTAATTACATTA